>CAHIKZ030002305.1:277500-287176 GCA_903632075.3 Acanthosepion pharaonis | reverse complement strand
AAATCTAGACATCCCTTGTTCAATTTAAGTAGAATATTCTGTAACCATGGAATCGTGATTTTAGCTGTGTCTTTAAAACCCGGTAAGTTACAAGATACAAAGAAAGAAATGATAATATATATATATATATATATATATATATATATATATATATAGATAGATAGATAGATAGATAGATAGATAGAAACGATAAAATATAGACAGATAGAAAGAAATGATAAAATATAGATAGATAGATAGAAAGAAATGACAAAGGATAGATAGATAGATAGATAGATAGATAGATAGATAGATATGAACAGAATGTGATAGATAGATAGATAGATAGATAGATAGATAGATAGATAGATAGATAGATAATGATAAAACATAGATAAATAACAATTTTAAATATCGATAGAAAAAGAAAACGAATATTGAATATGGTCATATTCTCTTTCTGGTCCACATCCTCCTGACGAATAGATCGTTCCTCTTTGGATGTTTCATGATTGTAATGTCCACTTTTACAAGGTCAAGAGTTACAGGAAGGCTTTATTGAATCAGAATCTAGTAAAAACATTTTAACTATGCACGGGCAAATTTAACATATAATTGGCTTCTTTTAAATCATGTTAAATTCATTTGCGACTTAAAACAAATTTCAATTAATCCTTTTACTATCGGCGATAGCAAAAGTTTGTATATGATAGTCATTACAGAATCGTTTGCCTCCAATACACATAAGTGTATAGTATTTCAAAAAGAATAATGAAAAATGCAAGATAAAACACGGACGGAAACACGGTGATAAAATAGAAACACGATAAAAGAAAACATTAGAATAATAATGATAATTTATCTTGAAATTTAACAGAAAGAAATAAGAAACTCATCGAACTTAATATTATATATATATATATATATATATATATATATATATATGTATATGTGTGTGTGTGTGTGTGTGTGTGTGTTTTAAATTAACTAGTTTAAAATATGTTTTTTTTCGCTACACAGTAATGACCATGTTTCAAAAATGGAAGCTAAAAGCTTCAAATTGAATTTTGTAATTAAATTAAAAACATTATTTCCATTCCATCCTCAGCAAATTTTGAAGTAACTTTAAATTTACTGAGTTTTAAAGGCACAGAAAATTCATAATTCAACTTTTTCCAAGGATACAAAGAGATCCAATCATCCAGACAATGGGTGGTAGCGTGTTCATTTTTATTAACTTTTGTTGTATCAGTTATTAGCTACGTTCGAAAAAGGGGTTAGGTTTAGGTAGGTTAGGAATGTATTTTTCAACTTATTCTGATATAAATGCAGGTCGTCTGTTTTTTGTTTAATTTTATTGTTAACGGCAAAAAATTCTTACGGCATTTTTTCTATTTGTATACTTAAAGATTTGGGGGGGGATTTTTAGGTTAGAATACGTTTTATTTAACTACAATTTTAAAATATTTTACTTTTAATTTTTAATAGACTATATTTCATTTAAAGTGAATATACTAGAATTACTTAGAGTATATAAAATTATTTTTTCATGTCAAGTATAAATATGTATATTACCAGGTCACATTTTTTTTAAATTTTATTTTTAAATATTATATAATGGAAATTTTTGAGAATGACGGCAAAAAATAGCTAATTCATTTCTCTGAAATAGAGTAAACTTTTATTTTCTATAAACTTAGTAATATATAGTTTCTCATGTATGTAAAAAATACATGGGTCATTTAATTGCCTACATATTCTAGTTTTTCTTATTAATTTCATTTTACTTTAAGCGTTTTATTTGATTTTTTAACTGCTAGAAGTACTTTGAGAGAGATGTTTAGGTTAGAATACGTTTTATTTAACTATAATTTTAAAAGATATTTAGGTTAGAATTCGTTTTATTTAACTAAAATTTTAAAATATTTTCACTCATAAGTTTTAATACACTATATTTCTTTTTAAAACAATAAATGTAATAGAATTACTTACAGTATATAAAATTATTTTTCATATCAAATATAAGTATGTATATTACCAGGTCGCACATTATAATTTTATTTTTAAATATTATTTAAAGAAAATTTTTGACAATAACGGCAAAAAATAGCTATTTCATTTCTCTGATGCAGTATATTTTTATTTTTTATAAACTTAGTAATATATAGTTTCTCATGTATGCATAAATAACATGGGTTATTTAATGGCCTACATATAATAGCTTTTCTTATTAACTTCCACTTTAATGTAGGTGTTTTATTGGATTCTTTTAGGTGCCAGAAGTACTTTGAGAGGGATGTTTTATTTCTATATTTATTCATCCTAAATGAACTTTGATGTTGGTTGAACCGTTTTTTTTTTAAATCATGGCATGTGCAAACTATATAGATTTTTATGTTTTCAGGATTTTCAATAGAAGATATATTGCATTGGTATACCAATGGCATACCAATGCAATATATCTTCTAAACATAAAAATCTATAGATGTTTAGGTCTTTCACGTGGTACGACGTCAAAAAAGAATCGCATTATTAATTAATGATCCGCGTCAGCTATTCCGCGACGTTATCGACTATGTCAGCATAACAGAATATCATCTTTTATGGTGAATACCTGTTTAAACATCCGTAAAACCACTCTGCAGATGACACACGTGAGCAGAAAACTGAGATCACAGACCAGCTTAATAAAAAAATAGCCAAATGTTGGACAATTTCTTCACCCGGAACTAAAACAAAATGTTGGTTGTTTAGAACGGCTCATGATCAAACATGAAAGATTTTTTCTTCGTTTGTTATATTTAACAATGTTTATATATATATATATATATATATATATATATATATATATATATATATATATATATATATGTGTGTGTGTGTGTGTGTGTTTATAAATATATATATATATATATACCTAGATAATATTATATGAGCAATATATATATATATATATATATATTTAGATAATATATATATATATAATATATATATATATATATATATATATATATATATATATATATATATATATATATATACAACAGAAATTTTTTTTTTGACAGATTAAGAATATAATAATATAAAAGGCTCAAAATTCTAATGTTTCCTGATTATGATTTATTACACTGGAATGGTAACTACGATCTAATTCATCAGCCCTAAAAATTCAAAAGGAAACGGGAAAATATAACTCCGGGTATAAAAAAATAGTTAGTGTATATATATTATAATTTTATCATATAGACAAAAACTGTTTATTCACTACAAAGATGCAACTTCGTTTCGGTGCATTTTAACTGGTGAGAGCCGAAAATGAAAAAAAAAAAAAAATGAAGCATTTTCGGTTCTCACCCGTCGAGGTGCAGTTGAAATGCGCCGAAACGAAGCAGCATCTTTGTAGTGTGTAAACTGTTTTTGTCTCTATGATAAAATTATAATAAATACTTACCGCTTTAGTACCTCTTTTGGATTAATGCTGTGAATGTTACAATTCATATATTACTTTCGTTTTCATTGCATCGGATATATATATATATATATATATATATATATATATATATATATATATATATATATTTTTTTTGATAACCATGGGGCTAGATTCAATGAAAAAGGCAAGTAATATCAGGATATCCGTCGGAATAAAAGTATACTTTTTGCATAAAATCTATTCTAAATTATTTCAGCAAGAAAATTCTGAAAAATAGGTAAATAAATATTAAATTTAGCGGCAAGCATTAAATGTGATTCATGACTGAAGACAATGTAACTCACGAGGCCGACGAATGGCAAACATTTTCTGCAAGTGAGTTTGGATAGGAAGCACCATTTACGACGGATTTAATGGCGTATCGGAAATTCTTTTCGTGATTTTGCAGCTTTTACTCAATAAAAATATTTGGTATCCCATTTTCTTTAGCTTCTTTTCGAAATCATTGGCACGAAAAACAACTGATTAAAGAATATTGATCCTCATTGATGGTCAATGATTGATTAATATTCGATCGAATTGGACAGGTTTTGTGTATCTTTGGAATTGCTACAATGGATATGAATGATTCTTGAGGGAGTTTATGAGAACGTATAAAACCCCTGGGTCAATATAAATGGCGATGGATAAAAAAGGGCAAAGTGAATATAGTAAGAATTGTCAGAAAAATAATAAAAAAAAAAGTTTGAAAAAGTATTGCGAGTTTCTAAGCAAATGCCGGTGAAAGATATGCCAGGTGGGAAAAAAGGGATAGAACGAAGATACCTTAGAATTTTGAAAGAGTCAGAGAAAAGAAAAGAAATGAAAGGAAATATAGAGGCTAGTGGAGATATACGTAACGGTTAGAAAGAAAGAAAGAAAGAAAGAAAGAAAGAAAGAAAGAAAGAAAGAAAGAAAGAATAGAATAGAATAGAATAAAAATAAAGAACAATAATGAAAAGAAGGAAAGAAAGAATATAAAAGATAAAGAAAAGAAAAAAAGAATACAATAAAAATAATGAAAAGAAAAAAGAATATAATAAAATAATGAAAAGAAAGAAAAAATATAATAAAAATGATTAAAATAAAGAAATAATATAATATAATTAATGAAAAGAAAGGGATGAAGAATATACTAAAATAATGAAAAGAAAGAAAGGATATAATAAAAATAATGAGAAAAGATAGAATATAATAAAAATAATGAAAAGAATGATAGAATATAATAAAAATGATTACAATAAAGAAATAATATAATAAAATTAATGAAAAGAAAAATGATGAGGAATATAATAAAAATAATGAAAAGAAAGAAAAAATCTAAAAAAATAATGAAAAAAGAGAAAAAAATATAATAAAAATAATGAAAGGAAAAGAAAATAATATACTAAAAATAATGAAAAGAAAGAAAGGATATAATAAAAATGATTAAAATAAAGAAATAATATAATAAAATTAATGAAAAGAAAGGGATGAAGAATATAATAAAAATAATGAAAACAAAGAAAAAATATAATAAAAATAACGGAAAGAAGGAAAGAATAGAGTAAAAATAATGACAAGAAAGAAAGAATATAATAAAATAATGAAAAGAAAAAAAGAATATAATAAAATAATGAAAAGAAAGAAAGAATATAATAAAAATGATTAAAATAAAAATAATATAATAAAATAAAATTAATGAAAAGAAAGGGATGAAGAATATACTAAAATAATGAAAAGAAAGAAAGGATATAATAAAAAATAATGAGAAAAATTTATAGAATATAATAAAAATAATGAAAAAAAAATGATAGAATATAATAAAAATGATTACAATAAAGAAATAATATAATAAAATTAATGAAAAGAAAAAAATGAGGAATATAATAAAAATAATGAAAAGAAAGAAAAAAATCTAAAAAAAATAATGAAAAAAAGAAAGAATATAATAAAAATAATGAAAGGAAAGAAAGAATATACTAAAAATAATGAAAAGAAAGAAAGGATATAATAAAAATGATTAAAATAAAGAAATAATATAATAAAATTAATGAAAAGAAAGGGATGAAGAATATAATAAAAATAATGAAAACAAAAAAAAAAATATAATAAAAATAACGGAAAGAAGGAAAGAATAGAGTAAAAATAATGAAAGAAAGAAAGAAATAATAAAAAAATGAAAAGAAAAAAAAGAATATAATAATAAAATAATGAAAAGAAAAAAGAATATAATAAAAATGATTAAAAAAAGAAATAATATAATAAAATTAATGAAAAGAAAAAAAGAATATAATAAAATAATGAAAAGAAAGAAAGAATATAATAAAAATGATTAAAATAAAAAAATAATATAATAAAATTAATGAAAAAAAAAAAATGAAAAATATAATAAAAATAATGAAAAGAAAGAAAAAAATAAAAAAAAAAAATGAAAAAGAAAGAAAGAAATAAAAAAATATTAAAAAATTAATATAATAAAATTAATGAAAAAAAAATAAAATAAATATAAAAAAAAAAAAAAAAAAAAATTAAAAAAAAAAAATGAAAAATTCTCAGAAAATATAAAAAAAATAATGAAAAGAAAAAAGAAAAATAAAATAAAAAAAAATGAAAAGAATATAATAAAAAAATTTGATATAAATAAAATGATTAAAATAAAGAAATAATATAATAAAATTAATGAAAAGAAAAAATGAAGAATATAATAAAAATAATGAAAACAAAGAAAAATATAATAAAAAAAAATAAAGAAATAAAAAGAAAATTAATAAAATAAAAAGATGATGAAAATTTTATTGAATAATAAAAAAAAATAAAAAAAAAAAATTTTTTTGAAGAATAAATAAAAAAAATGAAAGGAAAGAAAGAATCAAAAATTTAAAAAAAACTAAAATTTAAAAAAAGAAAAAAAAAAGAAATAATTTAATAAAATTAATGAAAAGAAAATGAAGAAAAAAAGCCAAATAATGAAAGGGAAGGAAATTAAAAATAACGAAAGAAAAAAAAAATTTAAATAAAATGAAAAAAAAAAAAAGAAATAAAGAAGGAAATAAAAAATAATAATTTAAAAAAAAAGAAAGAAAAAATAAAAAGAATGATATTATCAAAAAAAAAAAACTCAAAAAAATTCTTAAAATTAAAATAAAGGATTTAAAAAGAAAAAAAAAAAAAAAGAAAAAGAATTTTGATGAAAAAGTGAAAAAAAGAATGAAAAAAGAGAATTTAAATAACTGAAACAAAAGAAAGAAGGAAGGAAAAAAAAAAGAAAAAAAAAATGAAAAAAAAAAAAAAGAAATATTTTAGAAAAAAAATTCAAATAAAAAGAATAAAAAAAGAGAAAAAAAAAAAAAATTATTTTTAAAAGAAAGAAAAGAAAAGAAAAAAAAAAAGAAAAAAATTGAAAACAGAAAAAAATGAAACAAATAAAAAAAAAGGTAAAAAAAAAAAAGAAAAAATTATTGTAAAAGAAAGAAAGAAAGAAAAAAAAAAAGAAAGAATTTCAAGAAAAAAATTAAAAAGAAAAAAAAATTTTGAAAGAAAGAAAAAAGAAAGAAAAGAAAGAAAAAAAAAAAAAAGAATAGAAAAGAAAGAAAGAAAAAAAAAATATTTCTAAAAAAAAGAAAGAAAAGACAAGAAAGAAAAAAAATAGAAAAGAAAGAAAGAAAAAGAAAAGACAAGAAAGAAAGAAAGAAAGAAAAAGAAAGAATAGAAAAGAAAGAAAGAAAAAGAAAGAATAGAAAAGAAAGAAAGAAAAGGCAAGAAAGAAAAAGAAAGAAAAAGAAAAGACAAGAAAAAGAAAGAATAGAAAAGAAAGAAAGAAAAGAAAAGATCAGAAAGAAAGACAGAAAGAAAAAGAAAGAATAGAAAGAAAGAAAGAAAGAAAGAAAAAGAAGGAATAGAAAAGAAAGAAAGAAAGAAAAGAAAAGACAAGAAAGAAAAAGAAAGAAAGAAAACTGTCATAATGCCTTAACTTTACCGAATATTCCTATTGATTGGTTTGGTTTGTTTTCTTTTACGGCATATCGACACCTCTATGATTTTTTTAATGCCAACAATTGTTTTTCTTTGGGATCTCTGTAGATTTTTCCATGACTGAACTATAATATTCCCATACATATAACTCTGTTGATGCAAATACTCAAAGAAACTTAACACGAAACAAAAGAAACAGCAATATAATCGAAAATTGATTTCTTATCATTTCTTCCTAAGCAAGGCAATAAAGCAACTAAGACACAAGGATTTGCTGAGTGTAAAAAAAATATTTGACGAAAGCTAAACATTATTAAGAAGAGAGAATATTAAAAGAACATTAACAGACGATAACGAGAGACACTGCATTTCAGTTTTTAATATATATATATATATATATATATATATATATATATATATATATATATATATATAAATAAAAAACAGACTACTTTAAGGTTCCATGTAATAAATTATTTCATCACAGCCCATTTAAGGACTGCGGATCATTAGAAAAATTTTTAATTCCAAAAGAAAAAAATTTAATATTAAGATTATATATATTTTTATATATATATATATATATATATATATATATATATATATATATATATATATATATATATTTATTTTTTATCAATAAATAAATTCGACGTATGAGGTTCAAGCACTTCAGTTCTTAGAAACCAACAGCCAGGACACCAGCACATAAGATTTGATTAATGGGGTAAGGCTTTGTGCAGAAGCGATCGCACTTTTTGAAGGCCCGAATATAGGGAGCTCATGCACTACGTGTAACAAGGTTCTCAAACGACCCTCCGCAGGTTTTGAATTCAAAGTTGTCCTTCTCTTAGACCAGTTGCCATCCAAGGCTATAGAACCCAGTCTGTCCTGTTATATACCCATAGCTGGAGAGAGAAGAAGAGGTTTCATACTTTTCCCAAGGGCACTAGCACGTAAGTGAATGTATTGGATTCAAGTGGAATTCGAATTCAACTCTCCGATTCCTCAATCCAAGCCGCTCTCCATTACTCCACTGAGCCTCCCGTATATATATATATATATATATATATATATATATATATATGTGTGTGTGTGTGTGTGTGTGTGTGTGTGTGTGTGTGTGTGTGTGTGTGTGTGTGTGTGTTTTTTCTTTTAATTGATGAAAGAGACGGTCGGCATTTTCCGTTGACTCCCCTATAGTTTTGAATTCAGAGTAATCTCAGTAGTTCCTCTCACATACCTGGATAGAAAGCATGAAAAGTCATGGGCATTAAGATCTGGCGGAGTCTATTCCTCTCCGAGTCAAACGACAGCCGATGTCGTCCAAATTGAAAGTTTGCCTTGTTCACTGAAACGTGTCTGTTAATTCTATCGGTTAAGCGATGAAGGACAGAACGGGAAGAGATAAGATTTACCATATATGTTCGTGTACAGTGCAACCCCTGAAATCTTTGCATGAATGTTAATATAAGCACTATACACGAGTATATACGGGAGAAATAATATTGATTTCATCGTTCGGACTATTGTCCCTGTCTTCATTACTATATTCACGTCGTTTCGGCTGTTATAGCCTCCGACCTTCATCAAGAGGTATAAGTTGAAATTTTGAAACGAACCCTCTTTTTCGTCTACGAGTAACTAAACTCTGCAAGTTTTTGTTCCCTCTGTTGTGGCTGAGTATTGAACTCACAACTCTTTTGATCAAGGAATTTCAGTTTTTTTTTTTTTTGTCTATTACTCAACCAACGTTTTTATCCACAGGGCCGTATATTTACATGAAGATAGCAATAAAGATGATGACAACTGTATAAATAGTTACAATATCTCATCTCCGAAATATAGACAGATCCTGAAGTAGGCCGGTGCGTACAACGGTCGAAACGGCGTGAAGATGACAATAAAGATGAGGACAAAAGTCCGAACGATAGAAATAGTGTAAATTCTTACAATATATCATCTCCGAAATATAGACAGATCCTGAAGTAGACCGGTGCGTACAACGGCCGAAACGGCGTGAATATGGAAATAAAGATGAGGAGAACAATTCGAATGATGTTAATAGTTACAATACCACATTTCAGAAACATAGACAAAATATTTATGTGTTAATGTCACATTAGGAATGAAAATATTTGGTCACACCATAAATGCGTTCTGATTTTGTCTTAAATTCTAAAGAAAGAAATTACGATAGTTATTATTGTAATATCAGTGGCATATCAATATAAAATTTGAAATTTGTCAAAATTGGTCTCTTTTATTTTA
>CAHIKZ030002305.1:92500-275000 GCA_903632075.3 Acanthosepion pharaonis | reverse complement strand
CCGAAAACGATTTTAACCTGTTCTCTCTCTAGCTGAATAACTCAAAGGGTCTTACGAAAAATGGTGTCAAGATGGCTAAACTTCTTATCTAAAAACCCGGAAAAAAGGCTTAATTAGTTTTAGATATTTAACATTTTTGGGGGATGGAAAATTATGCTGTTACACAATTTGGACAATTTTGCTTTTACTCCTTGTTGAAACTTGAATAAAGCATGGAATAATAATAATACAACACAAAATGTACTTAAACAAAATGTATTGACACAAGAACGTGTACACAATATTTACAGATAGTTTGGTATATTTCTTGGGAAGACCGTTCCTGTAGAATGGGTTGACTTAATCGCAGTCAAAAGAGTCTCTGAATTGGATCTCTTCTTCCTCCCCCGTCTTCCCGGTACCAACCCATATTGATATGGCCAGTACTCCACTATGTAAATTAGGTGGATCGTAACACAACACTCCTCGTAGAAGGTGAAGCAGACCAGTGTGTTTCTTTGCTAACAAGGCAATAATTTTGACATCTTGATTGGATAGTGTTCATTAAATAACCATATTCGACAGACGTAACATTTATCCCAATCGGATTCTCTTCATGGGCCTTATTAATTTTACCACAAAGACTGGGAAATGTATCTTTTGCATTAAGAAAATCCAATAAATAATGGAAGATATTGGAATATAAATGTTAGACTAACAACACGGCAGAGTAAAGGATGCTTTTCGAAAGCGAGACAACATAAAGAGGAAATGCCGTTGCATGGAATGTAATACTGGAGCCGCCGTTGTTCGTCAAGGCCATCGGCAAAATCCAGAGACTGATATGCAATGTGCTTGGCCCTCGTTTACAGTCACTTTCTTACAGACGTACCGTCGCTTCCCTCTGTCTTTTCTACAAAAAAATTCATAGTAACTGTTCCGACGAGATACTTTCGCTGGTTTCCAAACTGCATGAATTTAAACGTGCTACTAGGTTTGCATTAGAGTTCAACTCTTTCACTGACGAAACAGTTAAATGTAACCGTCTCTTCGATTGCAATAGCTTCATGTCTCGCACTTCCCGTCTATGGAACTCCCTTCATTCTTACCTTCTTCCTTGATCGCTATAATCTTCAAATATTCAAATGTAATGTCAGTCGGCATCTTCAGGTGCCTTGAACTATTCCTGTCTTTCTCTTCATCCTTTCCTCTATCATGTTGCCTCTTTACTCTTGCTCCCAATCCTCTGTAACCCCTTGCGTGCGAATGGCACTCCCGCCTTGCTTGGGATGAAATGCCTAAAAAAAGCATTAGAAACAAATAAACGGAAAATTTTCGTTCGGAACAAAGAAATGGTAAGATGTCATTAGAAAGAAAAGCGTACTGAACTGCTATGTAATATAAATTCTCCTATACGGCTATAGATGCTTGACAATTGACTCTCAGATGAAGAATATACTGAGGAGGCAGAAATATAGAACAGTATTTACATTATTCAGACCACAGTCCTCATCGTTGTTGTCATATTTATCATAACGTTTCCGCCCTTGCACGCTCCGACCTTTTTCTAGAAGGTGGTTGGAATGACGAATTGAATATTTAAATTTCGCTCACTGGGGTAGACTGTTTAATAGCTCAGATTCGCAACGGCTGGAAACGTTGTGATAAAAAATTTTCAACAAAGATGAGGATAATAGTCCGAATAATGTAAATAGTGTACATAACGTCTCGTCTACAGTCGCTTTCTCACAGACGCGCCGTCGCCTCCCTGTGTCTGTTCTACAAATACTTTTTATGGAAATTGCTCCGAGGAGCTTTATTCGCTGGTTTCCAGACACCTTGAGTTCCAGCGCCTTACGAGGCTGGCATCCCGCTCTCACCCCTTCACTGTCGAAACTCCTAAATGTAGCCGTCTCTTCTACTCTAATAGCTTCATGTCTCGCACCTCTCGCCTGTGGAACTCCCTTCCCTTCTGCTGTTTCCCTGTGAGCTATAATCTCCATCTATTCAAGTATAATGTCAATCGACATCTCCAGTTGCCTTGATCTATCCACTACCCTTATCCTTTCTTCTATCACTCCTATCTGATCTTGCTCTAAATTTTCTGTAACCCCTTGCGTCCTAGTGGCTTCCTGCCTTGCCTGGGGTGAAAAAAAAAACAAAAAACAAAACAAAACAAAACAAAACATAACACCTCATCTCAGAAATATAGACAGATACTGAAGGGTGATAAATATGGCAACAAAGATGAGGACAATAGTCCGAATAATATAAATAGTGTACATAATACCTCACCTCAGAAATATAGACAGTTACTATAGAAAATGTATTAGAAAACAGATTTATCATTTCATCCTAAGTAAGGAAATAAATCAACTACGACACAAGGAGTTGCTGAGTGTGAAAGAATATTAGACAAAAGCTAAACATTATTAAAAAGTGAGAACAATAAAACAGACGATAACGATAGACATTGCATTTCCGTTTTTAAAGATCAGAATTGAAGAGAAAATAAGAAATCCGAAGAGTTCCACAAGTAAGAAGTGTGAAAGAAGGAACTTGTAGCACAGACCTTACGGTTGCATCTCGCAATTTCAATAGTAATATGATAAAACCTAGCTATTAAATGCGTAAAGTCAAGGTACCAAAAAGGAAAACTCACCAAAACAATTACCTTGATAATATTTATACATAAAGCACAGGAAGTCTACATTAGCGATGGGAAATTGAATAATGCTGAGATACTAGAAGGATGGGGATAATCACATGAATACTGAATCAAAGTATAGACGAGATTTAGGATACAAAAGAGGACTTATACTTTGAATTAGAAACAGAGCGTTGACATTTCTTAGACACATAATGGTGGAAGAAGGCTTGAGAAATTTGTGATTCACAGGAAATACATATTAAATGCAATAGGGGAAGTGGGAAAAACGAGTAACCTATCTGACGAGCTTATGTAAGTAAATGACCGAAGAACGATAGGGGGTAGGTAAAAGACAAACATTGCTTAGAGCTACAAAGAAGATGAAGTTGTGGAGAGCCATGATCATCTAACTAACGAGCTTATCTAAGTGGATGATATAACAACGAGCGGTAGGATAGTAAAAAGACAAACATTGCTTAGAGCTACAAAGGATAGGAAGTTTTGGAGAGCCATGGTCATCTACCTAACGGGATTATCTAAGTGGATGATATAAAAGCGAGCGGTGGGATAGTAAAAAGACAAAAATTACTTAGAGCTACAAAGAAGATGAAGTTGTGGAGAGCCATGATCATCTAACGAGCTTATCTAAGTGGATGTTATAACAGCGAGCGGTGGGATAGTAAAAAGGCACACATTGTGAAGAGCCATGATCATCTATCTAACGAGCTTATGTAAGTGGATGACAGGACAGAGTGCGTGTGGATAGTGAACAGACAAACATTGCTTAGGATAGGATGTTTTAGAGAGAAAATATCGCCAACGACCTGAAATAACGGAACGTAAAAAAGAAAAGCAGAGAAAGATTAACTTTTGGAATTTGCCAAAAATATGGTCGAAATTTGAACAATAAAAGCTTAATTATACTATTTAGTTATTCATAAATTAAAAAAAAAACAATAATTTTTTCAACAACATTAGAAATACGATGGTCATTCAATAAATAAGGTGAATGTTTCGATATAAGGACTTCTAATACAGATAGAAGCTTACATTTTTTTTGTTTTACTTCTTTTTCACATGGATTTAATTTCTTTGGCAGATTAAAAAAAAACACTTTGAGAGTTTTGGCGATTAACAAAGATGGCCGACCAAGAAGCATACTCCAGGATTGAACAGCGGTCAATTATCAAGTTTTTGGTTGCCGAAGGGTGCAAACCAGTTGAAATTCATAGGAGAATGTCAACTGTGTATGGTGCCACATGTTTCAGCCAAAAAATGTCTACAAGTGGGCTTAATTGTTTAAAGAAGGGCGGAGCAGTGTTAAGGATGAGGCCTACAGAAGTGAGGTCTCCTGAGGTGATCGAATCAGTCAAAGACCTCATTCAGTCTGACAGAAGAACTACTGTGAACTGCTGAGGCAGGTCAAGAAAGACATAAAGAACAAAAGCAGGGGTCATCAGTCAGAAGGAGTCATTTTGGATCATGACAACGCAAGACCTTTCACAGCAGCCCATACGGTGCAGACCATCAACGAGCTGGGCTGGGAACTGCTCCCTGACCCTCTTACAGCCCAGACCTTGTCCCTTAAGACTTTCATCTGTTTGGTCCCTTGAAAACGTTCACGAGAGGCACAATGTTTAAAAGTGACGATGAAGTCAAAAGTGTTGTGAGCGACTGGCTGAGACATCAGTCCAAAGATTTTTACGCTGAGAGAATACGAAAGCTTGTGCACCGATGGGAAAAGTGTGTCACAGTGCTGGGAGACTACGTTGAAAAATAAAAAAAACGTAAGCTTCTATCTGTATTAGAAGTCCTTATACCGAAAAATTCACCTTATTTATTGAATGACCCTCGTATTATTCTTGCGGGCATAACTTTGTTCAGAGTTCGACTAAAAGAGTCTCTAGAAACGAAGATTTTTTGATCGCAATTTTTGGAGCATTAAACTTTGTTGTGCCTTTATGTCAAACTTTAGGTACCTTTTTTTTAGGTATCCTTTTCCTTCCCGCTGTTTGCTCTTAAAAATCGACTGCGTTCAGTTTTTAGCTAAAGACGAGGTGCTAACCTGCAACATAGTTTCCTTGTGACGTTCACCAGCGTCATTTTGCGAAGTTTTGTGGCGACTGCGTAGCGTGAATACTTACAAGTAATTCAATACGAAAGACTGGGGAAAAAGAGAAATGGAAAAAGAGAAAGAACAACCTAAACCTGAGGAAATCCAGAGAAAAAATGGTATCTAATCTTCCAGTAAAGTTTCATATTGACTTCTACTGCATAAGCACAGCAGATGGTCTCTCGCTGTGTTTGCGATCAGGAGAAACGCCTTTTCTAGGTAACTGGAAGTGTTACCGGATCAGGTTTCTCAAGAAAAATGCATGGAATAAATTGAGTAAGAGAGGAAAGTAAAATAAAGCTAGTTTAGACAGAAGATAATCAATATATATATATATATATATATATATATATATATATATATATATATGATACATTTGCTGCTTACTTTTTTTCCGCAAATGATGATCTGTCTAAGTTCCGGTTTATCATGCCATGAAAACATATTTCCCCACCCCCAAGCTCCACACTCTGAGCTTAATTTTCTATTTAGCGTAGATCTGACTTAATCAGTTGATCAAGACAAAATCACAAGTCTATTTTAAATTCTGACTTTGTGTTTTCTCGTCCCCTCCCTTTATCTTTCGTAAAAGAGGGTAACACTTTGCTTTTGAAATTTTCTTAAAAATAATTTAACTTCCTGTCACTTACCTTCGTCTGAAGAGGCACAAAGTGCCATGACACGAAAGCTATCGTGTAGCGATTTTAACATGATTTTTTTATATATATATAATATCTTATCGGTTGCTTCTAGCTAGGATCGAAACCCGATTGAATGGGTGTCAGTCGGGGGGGGATTCTACCACTAAGCCGTTGGCGTACGGCAGAGTGAAGGTGAATTTAAGCGTATTTATTTTTAGTTAAACACACAGTGACTAAAAAACACTAGTTGTTTAAAATCATATTTGTTAAAAAGTGCTCAATATCAAGCTAGAAAAATCAAGCCTGCAGAGCGATTTAATATCGTAAAATAATAAAACACTGAATGGAACCCTACCGCGGTTTCTACCGCCAAAGTCTAATCAGGTGGTTAACTCAGTGAAATAATAACAGACAACACAATAAGAACTGAAATTTCTTAATGGGACACCGGAAGTAATGAAGGGAAGGAAATGTGGTAATTTTTATTTTTTTAATATAATTGTTTTACCAACTCCATCCAGGTTCGTATAATCCCAAATTCAACTTCCTGGTGTGCCTCCATTTTGCCAAAATTTCGGACCTCTCAATCAACAACTCACCGACACCCTTTTATGTTACAATGGCCGACTTCTCATTTTGACACAGCTCAAAGGAGTTGCTCTTCATTTTACTAGTTTTTACTTTTTGTTGTGTATGATACACCTAATTTACATAAGTGGAGTACCGACCATATAAATATGGGTTGGTACCGGAAGACGAGGGAAGATTCAGCGACCTTTATGAACTGGTCGGAGGTACAAGGGAAGGCCGAGATCGCGATTAATTTGTGGTCTCGGAGGAGACTTTCCCTGAAGGGAAGGGCGGAAGTATGTGTTTCACACATCTATCCGATCCTCCTCTACCGACTCTCTGTGCTTCCACTCCCGTATGCCCGGCTAATGTCATTAGTCCGGACCTTGTTCTCTTTCTTATGGAAGGGCAAGGCCCCTATGGTATCTCGCGAGGTCTGTTGCCTCCATCCCTCTGAGGGCGGTCTGGGGATGCCTAGCATTGAGATCCGTCAATATATGCTTCGCATTACCTTTTTAGACCGAATGTGTCGTGGGTCGAATGAGGAGGATGCCTTTTGGAAAGAAGACGTCCAGAAACATTTCCGTCCCTGAAAAGTGTGCACTCGTGCGAAGAAGAGGCCGGCCGTTTACCACGTGCCGAGTGCCCTTTTATCGTGAATGTCGACGCGCTCTGAAGCTCCTCTTACGGGCTTCGGATGGCCTCTCAACGCCCAGGCGTTGTCTCGCAAGGCATTATATCAAGTTTTAGTTAGGGGTCCGTACAAGATGAGCTGATTGGCGAGCTCGGTCTTACGAAGCAGGAGGCTCGCTCGATATGGCCTTGGGCGCCCGGGTTGAAATGCCTCAATAACGATGAGGCATCACTCACCTGGCTGGTGATTCGTGAAGCCCTCTGGGTCGGCAAGAGACTTTGTTCAGCAGGCTTGGAGAAATATCCAAACTGCCGTCGCTGTGCGGGGGAAGTCGAGACTATTGGTCACGCCTTCTTTCAGTGCAAGGCGGTAGTGCCGTTGTGCAAGTTTGTTGAAGGCCTCATAGTTCGCATGCTGCGCGGAAAGTTCTTTGTCCTGGAAGCCAGTTCTGTTTGTAGCAATGTGGTGCCGCAGATGACGAAGGCTGAACACTATGTGTTCTGTTGCTTACTAGGGGTTATGAGAGTCGTGATTTGGACGACGCGTCAGAAGGGATTCCATGAGGGCGAGAAGTTCACTTCTTCCCAACTGATCTTGTACTTTGGGCATCAGCTTAAAGTCAAGATCAGGACGGAAAGGCGGCGGCTCACCTCATCGGAATTCAGCAAAAAGGTGGGTGATTCTTGCGCGAATGTGCCGAGTAAAAGGGCTGACCTTGAGTGGCATCTGGATGCCGGTTAGGCTTTAAGGATATTGTTTTCCTGGGTTTAACATAGGCGACCCAACCCGCAGTTAGGTTAGATTAGGTTTTTTGTATTTTTTCTTTTTAGTTTTTCTATTCCGGTAAACTTAGCTAAGGTGTATTTGCTCATTGGTCCCCTTTTATTTCTGTCCCCATTTTTTTTCCTTTAGTTGAACTCCCCATCCCCTCCCTCGTTTTTTAGGTGGTCAGTAATGTCAGTTCTCTGGTAGATGCGGGGCGCCTTTCGTTTCGTGTGTGTGTTTTTCGTACTTGTTGTTGTGTATGAATGAGTGTATGCCTGTGTGAGTGCTTGGGATGAATGAGTGTGGCCTTATTTTCATAAGTCCCGCATCGATTTCGTCCAGTTAACTGATATTTCTGCCACATTCAAGAGTTTGTGGGGGGTTTTATTACTAACACTAATTTTATTTGGTTTCTTGTAAATATATTTTGTCATTTTGTATATATTCATTGGGGTTCATTTTTAAAAGTTGTTGTTTTTATGCCCCTCCCCCACAGACAAATATTTTTGTACATAAGGGGATTATTTAGGTTTTTCATGGAGTCAGAGAGGCATTTTGGTGTTTGTAGTAAGAAAGGTATGGATAAATGTGTTGTTTTGGTGAAAGGAATATTGTTCTGTATGATAGGGTCAGTGAATGTGGCTAGCTAAGTTTAATCTAAGACTAGTGATGACCGTCCTTTACCCCAATCCCTTTTCGGCCTTGTGCCACATTTGTACATATGTGCAATAAATAATAGATTCAGCGACCTTTTTTTGCGTTTACACCGTTTCTTCTCCTGACCGGTGCTAGACATATTTGCTGTCTACCAAAGGACTATTTTTTTCAACTTTAATGACTGTCTTAATTTAGTTAAGTTTTTTGATTTAATTATTTACCATTTTTCTGTCGTGATTTTTTTTTGACTCTTTTGTTAAATTTGTCATTTTTCGAACTTTCTTATTTTGACCTTTTGTTTTTTCCTTTTCATTTCCTTTCCCTTTTAACCGTTACTTCTTTTTTGTTATTAATTATTTCTGTTTTGATTTTTATTTACGTGTTAAGTCTATTTTTTTCAGTACCCACACCCCGGAGTTTTTCTGTTTATTTTTCGTTTCTCGTTTGACCTTTTTAATTTTTACGTGTTAATTATTTCTGTGTTACCCGTTTAAAAAAAAAAAAAAAAAAGTCTACGTGTTTATAATATTTGTTTTAATTTTTGTAATCTCTGTCCCTCCTCTTTTTTTAACGTTTTTTCTTTATGGGGTTGACCATTTTTTAGCGGCAGCCATTTTGTAAATTGTAACTTTTTTTGTTTCGTACGTATTGCGTTTTCTCTTTTCCGTTTATAACTATTAGTTTTATTGTGTAATTTGTTGCTTTCTTGTCTGTTGTCCTTTAAATTGTTCACATTTTCTCGTCTGTATATTTGTTTTACCTGTTTACATTTGTGGTTATAATTTTTGCACACGTCCTTCTGTTTGTTTTTTTTTTTGTCTGTTGATATTTGTTTAATTGTTGTCTTGCTGATAGGCCAAACTTTATTTTTACCCTCCCCTTTAATTTTTTTTTCTCTCCCTCCCTCCGCCTATAAGGCGGTTCCCCACCCGTATTTACCCCTCCCCTCCCCTCTTAGTATTTAAAAATGGAGAAAAAAAAGGAGAAAAAACCACCCTCCTTTTTGGCTATTAAAAAAAAGCCCAAAAAGGCTATTCGAAAACACCTTTTCAACCCAACCAAAAAAGACCCCCCGGACAAAGACAGTTTGGAGGAGTTTCCAGCTCTTAATACCTCTTCCCCTAGCAATGTGGAAACTGTTGGGGAAAAAGTCAATGAAAATGGAAAAATTACTTCTACGGAAGCTAAGAATGGCAACAACAAGGAATCAACTATGGAGGCCAATAATGGCCAAGATTCTGAAAAATCCAAAAATGAACCGCAAACTGAGCCTGAGGCCGGGGAATCGCCCTCTTGTTGGTCGTCCCCTCCTAAGTGCATTATCAATTTAGCGGAGTTCTTGGAGCGTGCCAAAAGTTACGCACACCTTGTTGTAGAAGGTGGACTTTTGGAAGACCCCCAAGAATTGAAAAAAATTGACAAAAGAATAGTGTCGGTTTTCGTCGTGGACAAGCGTACGCGCAAAATTTGTCGCTCGACGAAAAACACAGTGTTAAAAGCACTGGAATCCTTCGGGTTCAAGCCCCTTAGAATAGTTAAGGGTGCTAAATTTTTCATGTGGGACGTACTGTTGCCCACATCAGAAGATTGCGTCGCCGCGGCTAGCCGTGAGCTAATTAACAAAGAAATAATACTGCGTACAGAGTACGAAGACCGACGTAAGACCAGTGTAACGGTATACGAGGTCCCTCCTCAGGTTATCGGGGAACATCTCGCTGCGTTCTTCTCTCAGTATGGCGAAATTCTGGGAGCTTCCTGTGATAGCCTGAGCGGGGGGTGGAGCTTTGACATCATGTTGGACGAGAAAGCCTTCCGCTCCATCCCCAACTGTCTGGATGTTGGCGTCTTGAAATTACCGGTCATTGTGACGGGTCGAAGACCGGTATGCTGGAGGTGTGGAGTGACTGGTCATCTCTCCTCCTCCTGCCCAGAGAAGAAGGCCTCTGGAAGTCAAGCGCCAGTTACCCAAGATCCCCCTCTGACCGCGTCTCTAAATTCCGCCTCGCCTGTAATGGGCGTACCAGCCTCCGGGACCGGGTCGGTTAATCCTCCGGTCGGCGCAACATCGAAAGCCACATTCCCCAAAGAGCCTTCGCCCGCTGCCGGTGCAGTTGTGGAGAAGGGGGAGGGGGAATGGCTGGTTGCTGGTAAGGCCAGAGGGAAGCGCCGGACAGCGGGTCCTCAGTCCCCTGAAGCCCCTAGGAAGAAAGGCACATACAGCCCCACTCCCTCTAACAACGTTAAGGGCGATGCCCCGGCCTCTGAAGAATCATTTCAAGAAAAACAAAAAAGATTTGATCCCGGTTATGAAAAGTCCGAGAAATTAAAAGAATTAAAAAAGCGTCTGGATTCGGAAAGAAAAGAACCAAGCCCTTCTACGTCCTCTAATAGACCCACCCCTTCTCCAAAGAAACAACCCCCACCATCGCCTGCTATTTCACCATCTAAGGCCAAACCCACCAGTAGAGATCCCAGCCCCTATAGACACAGATCTTTTTATACCCCCATGAACACACCCACCTTCCCCGTTAAACAAAAACCCACCCCTCTTCATACCCCCAAGCAATCACCGGCAAAAATGCCGAGATGCCTCCTCCTGCTCCCAAGCGGCAAAGAAGCCCAACACAACAGGCAAAAGAAAAAAAAAAAAAGAAAGAGAAGATTTATTTTCAACACAGGAGAGGAGGTATGCCGTATTTCCCCTGCCCAGGCCGAGAGAGCCCGGGACTATAGTAACAGGGTCAAAGATCTGAAGTTCCTGCTCTCAATTAAACAGTTTGCCGACCTAGACATTGAGGAGCCTAAAAACTTCCCAAATGCCCAGAGGGTCCTGACAGTTATTAGGTCAGGACCTGCGGCCAATCAAACTTGGGCGATGGTGGAGGAAGCCGTAAATGCCTGTAAGATGGCTTTGCCCATCGCCATTGTAGAAAATGACAAATTAAAAAAATTACAACAGTTCTGTGCAGGGAGGGTCCCCGTTTTAGTTCACCCATCCCTGTATAGAGCTCTTAAATTGACCTTCCCCTGGGATATCGGCGGTATCTCCCAAGACGGCACCATCAAGAATGAGATGGGCCATGGGTCTATGGGAGACGCTGTCGGTATCCTTACCCCGGCCATGTTTAATGCTGGTAAACAACCCTAATCGGACTTCTCATGTCTCTCTGGTTAGCTACGTTAAATGTGCGGGGCCTGAGGTCCGAGTCTCGCAGGGCGAGGCTCTCTCGTGACCTTCAGCGCCTCGGGGTGAATGTTTGTTGTGTGCAAGAGACCCGTTTTTCTTATCATGACCGTGAGGATATACTGTCTAAGGGGTTCGCCCTTTTTTCAGCATGTTTTGATGGTCGTTCGAGGGGTGTCTCTTGGCTAGTGAGCAAGTCTTTGGAGGCTGCATGTTCCCTTGTCTTCGCAGATCCGGCGGGCAGGCTTTGTGTGCTGGATGTTACTATAAAGGATAAGGCTTTACGTCTCATTGGGGTTTATGCGCCCAATAGTCATGCTGAGCGGCCTGCTTTGTTTCGGCAGATCGAGCCGTTTTTGAAGACTTCTCGTCGGGTAGTCTTAGCGGGGATTGGAATGCCGTCCTTGACCCTGAGATAGATCGTATAGGTAAAACACCGGGTACTAAAAATCCTGATGTGAAGGCATTTCGGGACTTTATCGGCAGGTTTGATCTTGTCGATAAGTACCGGAATGAGCACCCTCAGGAGGTAGCATGGACTTGGACAACTAGTGGCGACTCGGCTCCTGGCTCGCTTGCGAGCTACCTGGACCGAGTGTTAGTTAGGAGAGTCGACGTAGGGCTCTTAGAGTGTCCAAGTTTCCATTATATAGTTTACACGGATCATAGGCTTGTCCGGGTCCGTGTAAACTTAGATAAGCCTAAGGTTAGATTGGCTGGTTACTGGAAATTTAACTGTTCACTTTTCGGTGAACAGGATTTCCGGGACCAGCTGCTACTAATGATTCAGAGGGAATTGACGGGGGCGGTTGTGGGTAACGCCTGGTGGGGAAAAATTAAAATCAAAAATTAGAACGTTTGCTGCCGATTTTAGTCGTCGACTCAATCTAGATAGACTAGCGGCGCAAACGGCTTTAGAAGAAAAAGTTGATCGGGCTGTGAAATCCCGTGTTAGTGGGGACGTAGTCTTAGCTAAGGCAGAGTTGGCCTCCTTGCTTATCAAGAAGGATCAAGCTCTGGTAGTTAGGGCTAGGCTAAAAAGAATGTCTTCTGAGGCGGCGAATATGGCCGCTGATTTGCGTGCAGAGGAGAATAGGAACGCGGATAAGCGACATATAGCGTGCGTCACATTGCCGGATAAGCGGACCGTGACTACAAGCGCGGGCATATGCGGGGCCTTTCGGCTTTATTTTCAGGATCTTTTCACCAGGAGCCCGGTCTGAGCTCTGCTCAGTTCGATGCCTATTTGGCTGACTTTCCCTGCCTTGAGGCAGCTGAAGCGGCTAGGTGCGAGGGTCCCATAACAGAGTCGGAAATCTGGGATGCGCTGAAGCAGGTTGGCCTGGATAAGTCTCCGGGACTAGATGGACTTCCCTACGAAGTGTACTTGAGGCTGTCGCCCGTTTTTGTTCCTTTGCTGCAGCTGATTTACAACCACTGGATGAGGCAGGGGTCTTTACCTCGACGCTTCACCAGGGTGTGATCAAGTTGTTGCGTAAGGACAAGAACGGTGCGGATGGGTTAGGGAACTTTCGCCCTTTGACGATGTTAAATACTGACTTAAAGATTTTGGCGAAGATCTTAGCCAACCGTTTGCAGCTTGTCCTGTCTCGTCTGATTGGCCCCGAACAGACTTGTGCTGTGAAGGGCAGGACGATTCAGGATAACCTTCATATGGTACGCTTGATCTTAGAGCAAGTCGACAGTGAATCCGCGCTGATCAATTTAGATCAGTCCAAGGCCTTCGATAGGGTTGACCATCGGTTTATGGAGGCTGTCCTGTCGGCGGCCGGTTTCGGAGCCGACTTTCGCTCCTGGATCCGACTCTTGTATGCGTCCCCCGGTGCGCTGGTGGAAGTGAATGGGGTAAGGTCGGAGCCTTTCGTATTGTCTCGCTCCATTCGTCAAGGTTGTCCGCTATCGCCCTTGCTTTACGTTCTTGCGTTGGAACCATTCCTTCGCAAGTTAAAGGCGAATCCGGTCCTGCGCGGAATTACCCTGCCTGGCGCTACCACCTCGGCCAGGTATTCTGCCTATGCTGACGACGTTTCGGCTCTTGTGTCGAGCAGAGCCGAGATTGACGAAGTCAGCAAAGAAATAAGTGGGTATGAGATGGTAACAGGGGCTAGGATCAACCGTGATAAGTCTGTGGGCTTGCGGTTGGGTGCGTGGAAGGGAGTTTCTCTTCCCGGACCTTTCCTCTGGACGGATGGGCCGATCAAGATACTCGGCGTCTGGTTCGGTCCTGATCTCCAGTTGGAAATGAATTGGTCGGAGGTTCAAGGGAAGGCCGAGATTGCGATTAATTTGTGGTCTCGGAGGAGACTTTCCCTGAAGGGAAGGGCGGAAGTATGTGTTTCACACATCTATCCGATCCTCCTCTACCGACTCTCTGTGCTTCCACTCCCGTATGCCCGGCTAATGTCATTAGTCCGGACCTTGTTCTCTTTCTTATGGAAGGGCAAGGCCCCTATGGTATCTCGCGAGGTCTGTTGCCTCCATCCCTCTGAGGGCGGTCTGGGGATGCCTAGCATTGAGATCCGTCAATATATGCTTCGCATTACCTTTCTAGACCGAATGTGTCGTGGGTCGAATGAGGAGGGTGCCTTTTGGAAAGAAGACGTCCAGAAACATTTCCCGTCCCTGAAAAGTGTGCACTCGTGCGAAGAAGAGGCCGGCCGTTTACCACGTGCCGAGTGCCCTTTTTATCGTGAATGTCGTCGCGCTCTGAAGCTCCTCTTACGGGCTTCGGATGGCCTCTCCAACGCCCAGGCGTTGTCTCGCAAGGCATTATATCAAGTTTTTAGTTAGGGGTCCGTACAAGATGAGCTGATTGGCGAGCTCGGTCTTACGAAGCAGGAGGCTCGCTCGATATGGCCTTGGGCGCCCGGGTTGAAATGCCTCAATAACGATGAGGCATCTCTCACCTGGCTGGTGATTCGTGAAGCCCTCTGGGTCGGCAAGAGACTTTGTTCAGCAGGCTTGGAGAAATATCCAAACTGCCGTCGCTGTGCGGGGGAAGTCGAGACTATTGGTCACGCCTTCTTTCAGTGCAAGGCGGTAGTGCCGTTGTGCAAGTTTGTTGAAGGCCTCATAGTTCGCATGCTGCGCGGAAAGTTCTTTGTCCTGGAAGCCAGTTCTGTTTGTAGCAATGTGGTGCCGCAGATGACGAAGGCTGAACACTATGTGTTCTGTTGCTTACTAGGGGTTATGAGAGTCGTGATTTGGACGACGCGTCAGAAGGGATTCCATGAGGGCGAGAAGTTCACTTCTTCCCAACTGATCTTGTACTTTAGGCATCAGCTTAAAGTCAAGATCAGGACGGAAAGGCGGCGGCTCACCTCATCGGAATTCAGCAAAAGGTGGGTGATTCTTGCGCGAATGTGCCGAGTAAAAGGGCTGACCTTGAGTGGCATCTGGATGCCGGTTAGGCTTTTAGGATATTGTTTTCCTGGGTTTAACATAGGCGACCCAACCCGGAGTTAGGTTAGATTAGGTTTTTGTATTTTTCTTTTTAGTTTTTCTATTCCGGTAAACTTAGCTAGGGTGTATTTGCTCATTGGTCCCCTTTTATTTCTGTCCCTATTTTCTTTTCCTTTAGTTTTAACTCCCCATCCCTTCCCTCGTTTTTTAGGTGGTCAGTGATGTCAGTTCTCTGGTAGATGCGGGGCGCCTTTCGTTTCGTGTGTGTGTTTTTCGTATTTGTTGTTGTGTATGAATGAGTGTGTGCCTGTGTGAATGCTTGGGAAGAATGAGTGTGGCCTTATTTTCATAAGTCCCGCATCGATTTCGTCCGGTTAACTGATATTTCTGCCACTTTCAATAGTTTGTGGGTTTTTTTTATTACTAACACTAATTTTATTTGGTTTCTTGTAAATATATTTTGTCATTTTGTATATTTTCATTGGGGTTCATTTTTAAAAGTTGTTGTTTTTATGCCCCTCCCCCCCACAGACAATATTTTGTACATAAGGGGATTATTTAGGTTTTTTCATGGAGTCAGAGAGGCATTTTGGTGTTTGTAGTAAGAAAGGTATGGATAAATGTGTTGTTTTGGTGAAAGGAATATTGTTCTGTATGATAGGGTCAGTGAATGTGGCTAGCTAAGTTTAATCTAAGACTAGTGATGACCGTCCTTGTGCCACATTTGTACATATGTGCAATAAATAATAGATTAAGAGATCGAATCCAGAGACTCTGCCCGACTGCGACTTAGTCAACCCATTCTGCAGGAACAGTCTTCCCAAGAATATACCAAAACTACCTGTAAATATTGTGTACCTTTTTTCATTGTTTCAATACATTTTGTTACGTACATTTTGTGTTGTATTATTATTATTCCATGCTTATTCAAGCTTCAACACTTTTCTTAAAATATTCTATTTAATGGATAGACTTCTTTCATTTTCTTTTTCTCTAAAACTCCTATAATAGTTTCCTAGGCTTGTATTGTTCGGGTATTCTAAATGACGAGGTATGATTACACCATCTCTTTTTAAATTAGCACTCAATGCAACCAATGTATGCTTTTGCACTGCCATTGTCATTTACTATCCCGGCACAATACACCACACTTTCTGTGTAACATACCCAATTTAAGGGACGATTATTTCTTTTTTCTTCTGCAACTGCAATTAGTTCAACTCCTCATATATTAGTTCCACTCCTCATATATTCTTCAAGGTTCGAATTTCTTTTGTTCAACATTTTAATAATTTTGCCTATGTTGCTAGTGCAACTGTAGTTCAACTTGACTGTGGTGCGAAAAAATAATTTGTACAACCCGGCCTTTTTTTTTTTTTTTGAAAGTGCTTATTTAAAAGGCTAAAAAAAATATTTTCCTATATTAGTTCTTATTTGTATATTGAAGTGTGAGCTGAACCAGATAACATAATTTTTTCTATTGTCACCTGTTCTTGGATCTACTTTGTCCTGGAAAAAGAGGTTGATATTGTGCCATTTCTCTTTAAATGCAGATATTTCTTTTCTTTTTGTCATTGAATATTTCTTCATTTGAAGAATGTTTCGATAGTTTGCATAGCACGCCTCCTGGGATATGTTTGATCACGCTTGACAGGTGGTTGGATGCCGAATTTACGTATCTCAAAACTGTACTAAGCCTCATAAATGTTGAAATAGTTTCAGTCAATAGGTTTAGCTTTATGTCTAAAAACTGGGCTACTTTCCTGTTAACTTCCACTGTGATGTCGAAATCCAGCTCTTTAAACTATCCTTATCCGACGCGTTTCGTCCTCTGAGGGGCTTTATCAAGGTAATATAGGATTTATTTTGTTGAACGTGTTTATATACAAAGGCATGGATGTCATTGGTCTATCAAAACTTATAAAGTTGAGAACGCTCATCGATTTTCATCCTTGAAACGTTCATCAATGTTCATTATTGAAAGGCCAGTCAAAGCATGTGGAGGTTATAAAATGTCAGAATTCAACGTTTAAGTAAATAGGTTTTCCTCTTGTCTCTTTTTATTCATGTGTGTGTGTGTGTATCGGTAGAAAAATCAATAATATTGAAGTAGAATAAAAAAGGAAAATGATTTCGACAAAAGAAAGAAAGAACGAAAGGGAAAATAAAAATGGCGAATTATGAAGTAAAGAACAAAGAGGAAGGAAAATAAAAATCTCAGTGAAAAATAAACGAAAGACGAGAGAATGAAAATGAAAGAATTGACAAGAAAAGAAAGAAAAGAATGATGAATTTTTGAAGAGAAACAAGAAGAGGAAGTAAAGTGTGGAGAAAGAAAAAGAAATAACAGAATTAGAAACAAAAGATAGAGAGGAAGATACTGGATAACTGAGGAGGGAAAATTGGGAATAACAAACGGAAAAAAATAAGGATAAAAAATGATTAAAGCAAAAAAAAAAAATAAAAGTAAGAAAAAAGAACGAAAGAAAAGGAGAAATAAAAGTTAAAAGGAAAGTAATATGAATAAAGATAAACGTTGAAAGAGAGAAAGAAAAAGAACGAAAGAAAATGATTGAATCGAAAAGAATAAATAGCAAAATTGAAGCGATAAAAAAAGAGACGACTGGAGACGTAAAATGGCGCATGCGCAAAAGAAAGAAGATCGAAATAAAAAAAAAACACAGACGGAACAATGCATATCGACAATAGTTTCCAATTACTCTGATTACTTTTTCTCAGTATTCTCTCAAATATACCAGCATGACTGTTGAGAAAAAAAAAATACGAGATAAGAGAAAGAGAGGCGAAAAACAGTGGGGAATCTTCCTGAAGGTATTTCTTCTTTATTTTGCTGACGTATGCAGTGTCGGGCTCCGGCTGTCGTATGAGACCCACTGACGCGTTTGCTACGTCGCCTGTTTCTTTTTAGTGATGTTTGTTTTTATTTTACTTTAATACCTAAAACATTTTAGCCCGACATTTTCTATTTACACATTCCCCCGAACCACCTGTTTCTCTCATTTTTTTTTAGCCTTGCTTTTAATTGATTCTGGTGACAATTGTGTATTTCTATTATATAAATAAATCAAAATTAATGACAGCTTGCCTGGAAGATGAAAGAACAAAACGATAGGAAACAAAATTTCTACAGACGGTTGTCACAGACTAATGTCTATCAAGCTTATAGATTGCAAGTCTTGTTTAAATCTTACTCGTCAATTAATTACTCTGACCCTGTACGATACGTGCTAAACTTTAGAATTATCGACAGTATCTGTCTTTGTATGATGGTTAACAAACTTATTCCTTTTTCAATTTTACACTCACTGGTTGATCAGCTACTAATGCGTTATTCCAGACTAATTTTCGTAGTGGTTTGCTTATTGCTAACACTAATTAGGACACACACACACACACACACATATATATATATATATATATATATATATATATATATATATATATAATACCTTTTTTTTTTTCTCCTTCTTCTACATCTCCTTCCTTCTTCGCATCCTCCTCCTTTCTGTCTAAACTATTCATTGAAACATGTCTCAATATATATATATATATATATATATATATATATATATATATATATATATATATATCACCCAGTAAATATAGGTAGGTATACGATCGTATATATATATATATATATATATATAAGTACTCTATAGTGTAAGAAACACTGTGTCCAGTATTAAGTAACAGAGCTATTTAATATATATATTAAGAAATATACATGATATATTAAATGGACAACTCGGCAGGAAACTCAAAGTTGTCCAATTAATATAAGATTTTATATATATATTCGGAGGACGAATATTTTCTGTGAAAATTTCTCGGACATCCAGGCTGGTTAAAGTTGTTTAATACTGTTTATTATAAAACAGAGCATTTACTTAAATATTTGTATCAATAAAAAGAATGTATAAACATAAAAATGTCTTAAAATAATTGTCGGACTTTGTCCATTTCATAATGTGTGACGTCATTTGTTTACATTTGATACGCCATGAGCAGATATGAATGTATGTGAGAGATTCATGGAAGATTGAAGTTTAAAAGCAGTAAATTCGACCTTGCCAACCGAACGCTCCTCTGTGGCCAAATCGGTAAATACAAGTCAAAATGAGGGTTCCGTAAATGATACAGGTTCGAATCCTGTCGGAGGACGAATATTTCTTTATGAATTCAGGCCGGTAAATGTTAACAATACTGTTTATTATAAACAGAGCATTTTATCTTTGTATCTATAAAAAAGAATGTATAAACATAAAAATGTCTTAAAATAATTGTCATACTTTGTCCATTTATATATATCATTTTTTAATACGTTGATACGCCATGACGTCATTTGAGTTTATTTTCATAGACGATTGAAGTTTAAAAGCAGTAAATTCGACCTTGCCAACCAACGTGAATCATGGAAGATTGGCCGGTAAATGTTTTTTAATACTTTTTATTATGCAAACATTTGTATTAAAAATATCTATAAAAAGAATGTAAAACATAAAAAATGTTTTAAAATAATTGTCGGACTTTGTCCATTTCATAATGTGTGACGTCATTTGTTTAATTTGTTGATTTAAAAGATTCTTTTTATTTTAAAAGCAGTAAATTCAACAGAAAAATCCTTTACTAAAATATTTAAATATTGTTTAATACTTTTAAAAAGAATTTACTTAAATAAACATAAAAAAATGTATAAAAAAAAATCTTAAAATAATTGATGGACTTTGTCCATTTCACACATATATATATATATATATATATATATATATATATATATATATATATACAGATTGAGAGATGCTTTTAATGAATAGTGAGATAGATAGATTTCGAGACGTTATGTATAAAATCCTTTTATTTGGTAGTGACAATGGTGCTTGTCTTGTTCATACCGTTGACATTTCTCAGTTGGATATCTCTCTTCGGGCAGAGCGTAACTCATTTGAGCCTCTGTCTGCTGACAGAACGCAACTGAAAAAAAGATCGAGCCGCGCCCCGTCGCGGGAAGAGCTGCCTGCGGTATTAGCCCCCGTTGCAATAATGAGGATTGGTAGTAATACCGATGCCAGTACAACAGACAGTTGTGGGGACTTGGCAATTTTGGGCCCTGGCTCGAAGGATGTACTCGCTCGGTTGCCCCACATGAAACCGACCTTGTGTCACATCACGTCACCATGAGGAGACGAGTAAATACCATGGTACTTGCACTGTAATGGTACTTGTACGTTTATCAATGGTGAGAGGAGCTGGGCTTTATTCTCGGCACCTGGGGAGTTCCCAAAATGGGGATATGACTAGGTAAAGACACTAATTTAAGACTAATAAATCTTATCGGTTATAAAGACTACAAAATTCTTTTGTTTCAACCCTAATTCGTAAGGGACTCAATAAAGAGTGTTTTTTTTTTTTTTCAATTTCTCAATTAATTTTTAATCCTCATGAAATGCCGATACTGAGATTTATTTCCTGTTTGTTAGAAATAGGACTGTGCAACAAAAAGTTAATCCACACTTTTCCCATAGACATTAATCTGAAGTCAGCCTGTACCATATTTAGGATACGAGATATTACGATAGAGATTTATAAACATTGCTTACATACAAACGATATGTTGTAAATAAAAATATATTAAAAAATATATTAAGCTGTCTATGTGGGGGACAAAACCATATTAATGCTATAAAAACGGATATATTAACATGATATACAAAAAGCAACAACAACATATAGTGGGGACAAGAGTAAAGATAATCAAATAAATCGCTGTAAAAAACTGAAACGTAACAATGGCAACAATAAACAAAGAAACATTAAAAATAGACAAACCGGTTTATGATCATCGCTCTTCGGAGCCAAACGAGAACAATATTGGAAACCGTGTGCTCAACTTAAAAAAAAACACAAATACATAATAAATTAAGAACAGCCATGGAATCAGCAGAAGAAAAAAAAAGCAATCGCACTCCGTTTATACGAAGTTCGAGCAGCCATCCCTACTATAAAGCAAAGACTGCCTAGAATTAATGTATAATGTCTCCAATCTTTTCAAAATCTAATCGGAGTGCACTCTGTTGACTATGGGAAGGAAATCTCTGGTAAATGACACAGCAAATAGCAGATTATTTATTAAGTGATATGCAAATTGTAGAACCCGAAGCATTAACAAGCTCCGAAAGACCAAAATAAACAAATTGAAAGCCCAAAATTAAACAAAAAATAATCCAAATTCAAACTAGATTCGGAAGAAGACACACCCAGGTTTCTGAATGTTTTGCTGATGCATAGCAGAAAGGAATGGTGTGGACAAAAAAAAAAAAAAAAAAAAAAAAAAACGTTATTGCAAAGCAAAGGCTGGAATATCTTTTGGTCCGACCGCATAGAATTTAAAGATTTGAGGAAATATTTGTCGTCTTAAATTAAATGTTAAAATTTGGATTGAGAGGGAAACCAGAACAGTTTCTGGAATGAAATATCAAGTTTCCGATTTTATTGGAAACTTACACAAAGACGCACTGAGAATTAACATTAAATAGGTTCGAAAGAAAAGAATCGATTAAAACTGTTTCATTTTGACAACATTAAATCATTGTTTCAAAATAAGAATCAAAGAAAGCCGATTGCTTTGAATCTGTCAATTACATTATTGACAAATTTATCAATCTTATTTCAATCAATTATACACGCACACACAAACACACGCACACACAAATACACACACACACACACACACACACACATATATATATATACAATATGTGTATTTATGCAGCAAATTCTTTTAGGCATGTCTGACTGAATAAATTACAAACGTTATGTCAGCTTATTTTTATTATAATCCTTTCATGTTCACGAAGATTGTTTTCTGTATATTACAATTAAATAAGGCAAGAAATGCACTGTACAAGTGAGAATTAGTTTTATTTCCTAACAAATTTCTATCTGTTTCTGATGATCATCTCAGAAATAGATGGAAAGTACTTGGGAAATAAAAGTGATTCTCATTGTTGTAGTGTATTTCCAGCCTCATTCAACACGGAAAAAATATAACTGGATATCAAAGGATAATAATGAAAATAAGAAGACATAATATTTGTAATTAATTAATCACACACACACACACACACACACACACACACATATATATATATATATATATATATATATATATATATATATATATATATATATATATATATATATATATATTTTAAGTTGATGAAAAATTAGTTACACAGTAATGAAAAAACAAACGTGAAAGCAAAACGTTGTATTGATTATACAAATATATTAATAACGAAAATTAAATAATAAAAATATCATTTCCTCAATTCACAGGCTCATTTGTGAGTCACACAATCGTCCGTCATTCACGCACTCCTTTTGCAAAACATTTATTATTATTATTTATTAAAACTAAACTATATAATAAATGTATTATAATAAAAATTCAAAAAATATAAAATATTAAAAATAATTTTTATGAATTAAATGAATTCTTGTATTAAATGAATACTAGAACTATTATTTTAATACTGTTAAGTCTTATACTATTTATTGTCTACCAACTTTTACATACTCTATATATATATATATATATATATATATATATATATATATATATATATATATATATATATATATATATATATATATATATATATGTGTATATATAGAAAATAGGAAGGAACTGGTTAGGTAAATAATCCAAAGTCCCTTAGTATTTTAGTTATTATTTTTAAAAATAGTGCTCGATACAAAAGTAGAGCATAAATATAATTATTTATTTAAAAATATGATTCCAAATCGCTACATAAGAGGTCTCATGTTTCAAAACTAAGAGCCGAAAACTTCAATATAATCATTTAAATTAAATTGAGTTGAAAGTAAAATGGGCTCCGTTCCATCTTCAAGCGAAATTTTTGTTGGAATAACGTATATCTGAAATTTACTTGTTTTAAAAATTGAAATCAAAATCCCCATGGTAACAGCTAAATTGAATTTTTCTAAATTCGGTAGGCGAGTGTAGGGTGTTTATATTAAGTAGCGGTATAGAGATACTTTCAAGGTGTCAAGTCGGGGGAAAGGTGGGGGTGTCAAAAATGAAACGGAAGATGTATTAACCATCGTCTAGTTTGCTTGTCTATGGAGATTTATTTATTTTATTTTATTTTATTTTATTATGAAAGGGAATTGTGCATATAAAAAAAAAAAACTTTCGTAACGTTTGTTTTTTGACGACTTCATAAAGGGTCATCTTATATGTAAGGTATTTAAACTACTAATTTAGGCTATGGATTATGAAGTGTGTTATATTTGTATGCATGTTTGTAGTTAATTATTCCTACTATGAATCTGATGATTGGGCTATTTGTTAAACAAGTTATATAAATTTTTATCTAATTTCAAACCAAAAATCTGATGATGCCTAAAAAAAAAAACCGTTAACTCGTGTCTATTATTTAATAGATTATTATTATTTAGAAGTTTAATAATGTGCAATTTTTCATGGAGGCACAAAGGGCATGGGTCATCCCAAGCTTTACATAAACGTTACGAAAGTTTTGTTTTTTTTTTATATGCACAATTCCCTTTCATAATAAAATAAAATAAATTAAATAAATAAATTCCATAGACAAACAAACTAGACGATGGCCAATACATCTTCCGTTTCATTTTTACACCCCACCTTTCCCCGACTTGACACCTTGAAAGTATCTCTATACATATACTTAATATAAACACCCTACACTCGCCTACCGAATTTAGAAAATTCACCATAGCTGTTACCATGGGGATTTTGATTTCAATTTTAAAACAAGTAAATTTCAGATATACGTTATTCCAACAAAAATTTCGCTTGAGGATGGAACGGAGCCCATTTTACTTTCAACTCAATTTAATTTAAAGGATTATATTGAAGTTTTCGGCTCTAGTTTTGAAACATGAGACCTCTTATGTAGCGATTTGGAATCATATTTTAAATAAATAATATATATATATATATATATATATATATATATATATATATATATATATATAAGAAATTGTAGGGGTTCCAACAAGAGAAAAGTATGTATATTAAAAAGAAGAGAAGAGAGGTGCCGTAAACGTTTTTGGTTGTAATGTGGTTTTCTTAGAACAAAATATTATGCTTTATTTTCCATAATTTTACTACACGTGTTTCTGGTCTCGTGACTGTCTTCAGGTAAAAGCGGAGATTTCAACATATTATTAAAAATATTTCTTTTTTTCCTTATGTTTTTCAATGTTAAATATTCTCGATATGAGACATTCTCTGTTTTTGTGTTAGTAATCCGAATGTCTTTCTTAAATTCTTATATATAATATATATATATATATATATATATATATATATATAACGAACGAATGAGGGATGAAGGGTGGGATTTTAGATTTTTTTTTAGAATTGCATTTATGATTCTAAAAAAAGAATCATAAAATTTCTAAAATGAAACGCGTTCTAAGTGACCTTTTTTTCATTTTCTCTTACATTTTCCCCAATAATATTCTTGATATATAAAAATATATATTATATATATATATATATATATATATATATATATATATATATATATATATATATATATATATATATATATATGCACCCTGCATATTTTTATCACATCACCGATATTACAAATGTTGATAGAAAACAGTTTTTACAGCTTTCAACTAATTGATTTATATTGATAATTGATTTATATGTTCTTGTTATATAAAAATATCTATTGATATCTCATATATATATATATATATATATATATATATAATATTTTTTTAACATCAACGATATTACAAATGTTTTTAGAAAACAGTTTTTACTGCTTTCAACTAATTGATTTATATTTCATTGAATGTGTGTTTGTTAACGAGAACCCCGGACCTAGCAGTAAAAAAAATTGAATCAAAGCAAAATGCTGCAAAATTATTTTACGGGAAGTTGTTCATGGAGCCGCCTCTGCCTTTTATGCCGATCAAACTTTTGCCATTTTTTTATAAAACGTCTTTTAAAGGAAAAATATTCATTACTGTTTTTATTTTATTTTCTTCCATTACTATACAACATAATTATATTTCCTCACAAACTGTGTGTGTATATATATATATATATATATATATATATATATATATATATATATAATATATATAAAGTAAAAAAAATGATTATTTATCTTAACTGTTATGTTCGAAGCGTAAAATCAAACTGCAAGATAAATTGTTCCTTCAATCAATGACTAATACTGTTACCGCGAATATGATTTGTTCACTTGCAGCTTATTATTTTCTGGTAAACTCGAAATAAGATATTGAGACATTAGGTCAACACATTTTTTATTGTTATTGTTGTAGCATACTAACAGACGATAATTGGTATGTCTCCTTTCACATGAATACAGTAGTAAATACTGTATGTTTGTCTGCAATTGAAGATATTTTGTACGAGGTCTACGATGAATTTTTACCTGAGCCTGCGGGCTCGGATAACCCACATTTAATTCGGCCTTGTGCCACATCTAACCGCGTGGGGTGGTTTGTAGTTATCCTGCACTCGGAGATTCATCTCCAACTGTGCTGGTCAAACTCTCTGCCTCTGGGCAAAGAGGATCCCCAGACAAGGCTATGTCAAAGGGCAGAATCTCGTCTCGGGAAACAGCTACCCAACCCCGTTTTATACGCGGTCTACGGGGAATGTTTGGCTGAGCATACTTACTCGGATAACCCACATTAAATTTCTGACCGAGTGGGGCGGCTGGTAGCGATCCTGCAGTTGGAGATTCATTGTGGAATTCACTTGACCCCCTTCTCGCATTTGACTACTTCTTTTACGCGCCGAATAGCGGCTCGGATTGAGGAATCGGAGAGCTGTGTTCTAATTCCAGTCGTATACATTACATTCGCTTACTGCCAATACTCTTGGGAAATATATGAATTCTTTTCTTCTCCCATCGGGTATGCGTAAATAGCAGGACAGACTTGATTCTATAGTCTGGTATGGAAACCGTTCTAGGGTAAGGAAACTCTGAATTCAAAACCGGTCTGGAGAGGGTTCGTCTCTGTCAGGTCAACACGCATTACTATACATATACAGGCGGTTGGTAAAGTACTGAAACATTGAAATGGATAAATTCTCTATTAGTTTTTCGACACGTTGATTTTTTTACCTTTGACAATTAAATTCTATTTCCCGCCCCTCCTTCACTGGATAGACAGGAACTCAGTCCACACCGAGGTTGATAAGACAGACTACCGATATCTTTGTCTGCCGAAATAGCTTATTCACCATATGAGGTAATTTAGGATTTTATTGTTTATTATATATGTATATATTAGTAGGCTAAGTTAAAATTTCGTTTTAACGGCACACCCTATCTTGTAATCATCTTCAGTTGCGTTAATGTATAATCCTGTGAAGACTTTGTCAACTTCAACTTCGTTTCTTTGAGCATCTCAAAACAGCTGCATTGCATCCTTTATTGATATACCTGATTATATATATGATGGTTTGAACAAAACAGCATCATTAAAGATTTTTGAAATAGCAGAATAAGGAACAATCTATCCATTATCCATTATATAAATGGCTTATTTCTTGTTATGACAATAGTTCTTCCTCCATTTTCAGGTGATTTTCATACATGGTGTTCGTTTGGTTCATTGTACCACAAGGACCATTTGTGTTGTGAGAATCTCATATAGTTCAGGATTCAAGTTAGGATCAGGCATTTCAGCACTAATGATTGTATCAATATCTTCTGTTCTCTAGCCAAAAGAGACTGTGTACATGCGGTAAGCCTCTCTTCTGTCATTTCAACGGTGAAAGTGTAGGCTTTCGTTTTTCTAAAGATTCCACCATTTCTTTGAGTTATTGCTTTCATTAATTTAGTCACTTTGATTCTGAACACTCCCACAATAACATCATGTCGATCTTTTTTTTGTTTTTGTAAATTTCTTTTTAATTATTTTATTAAAATTTTCTTGAATGTTTTGGATTTTTTCACTAAGAATTCTTACTTTATTTTTGATTCAAATTTTTTGATCCTTCTTTTTAAGTTCTTTTATGAATTTTTTTTATCATTATTTTCTTTGTTGAAACTTATTAGATTTTTTCATTAAGATTTTCACTATCGTCTTTGATGATTAAAAAAAAACGACTAAAATATGCTTTTAACTATGAGAATGTTGTCAACTGAAAATGATATAAACCTCACCTCAGAACAATGACATTCTAAAACAAAATTGAAGAGTTCGCGCAGAGTAAATAAAAAAAGAAAAAAAAAAATGGAAGTTAATTCTCCACTTTAGCTGCTAAAATGGCGACGCTCGTATTCGTCATTAAAGGGCAGGTAATCTACGTTTGACGTATCGGTTAATGTCGTCTGCCTTTCTTCCTTATTTCTATTGATTTTCATCTCTTATTTTCTTGATTTAAAAATGTGGACAAAACGTTTTAGTTATTTTAAAAATCTTATTTTTAGTGTTGGTTTATCTAACCTAGATCTCAAACGCTGTTCCATAAGATTTTTTTATTTGAAAAAAATATTTTTATTGCTGGTTGATTTAACCGAGAAACGTCGGTCTCTCGAGCGAATTAGGTTCAAGGTGAAGGCCATTTTCCTTTCATCGTCGAATAAAATTAAAATCTTATTTCTTCCATAATATCCATTATATCTTATAAGTAATATTCGGTTCTAATTCTTTAAAAATTCTAAATCAGAATATTTCTAGATTTCTGGAAATATTTTTTGGTATATTTTATAATCAAAATAAAAGTTATAATCTGTACCAGTGCATTATGACCCTGTTTCGTGGATTCTTTGTCTGTCTTTGTTGTATCCTCTTTCAGTTATGTCGCCCTGTGTTGACTGGTTCAGTCTGAAGTAGGCTGACCGGCTGATCGGTTGATCGCTTGAACTCTCTGTCTTCAGGCGGGGAGGAACCCGAACGAGTCTACGCCGAAGAGCGGAGTCTCTTTCGGGGAGGTAAACCGACCCTGAACCCGTTTATACGGTTATAAGGGCATATTTTTGGCCGAGCCCACGGTTTCGGAGATCCCACGTTAAACCGGCCTTGTGCCACATGATGCCCTCGTGGGGGGGTGACTAAATACTAGTTATGTCTCCCTCTCCGTGTAAATTCCTCTTTGGAGGGATTTCGCATTATTTATCATCTCTCAGTTGCGTCTCTCTCTTTAGACAGAGTGCGCTCAGGGGCTTCTCTGTCAAAGGACAGAGGGGCAACTGAGAAAATTATACTGAAGAGGTGCCCAGACCTGGGGAACAGCTGCCCGAGGCCGCGCCCTCCCATTGCACAAGAGGGAGGGATCGGTGCTTGCACCGAGGCCAGCGCAACCGACGGTTGCGGGAGCTGTGGGCAAATTTTTGTTCCTTGCCCGGGGGCACGCGCTCGGGTCCCCACTTTACAAAAAAACCTTGTGTCACATCTCGTCTTCGTGGGAGAACGAGTAAACACCGTGTCCTCCTCTCCGTCTTCCGGCAGTTTTCGACTCGGTTGTGTTAGCGTACCGATCTGAAACTGAGGAACATAAATACTGTGAAGTACCCAGACCTGGGGAATACCTACCCCAGGTTGTACCCCAACATTGCACTAGAGAGGGGAGGGATCGATCGTCTTTACAGGAATCAGCGCAACCGATGATTACAGGGGCTGAATTATTTTTGTTAAATTCTCCATGTCCCCCTCTCCTCGTTACGTGCCCCAAAATTTCAACTCTCTCTTTATTATTCTACGTCTAAGTTCCGTGATTGTTTCCTTTCACATATTTAATCCACAGTATTCTCAGCATCCTTCTGTAGAACCGCATTTCTGTTGCTTCAAATTTCTTCTTCTTTTGGGATGAGATTGTCCCGCATTTGATGCTATATAGGAAGAACAAAATGCGAATAGTTGAAGAGTTAACAGCTTAGAAAGAAATATCCCTTAACCGAGTTTTCATTTTTTTTCTGTTCTGCCGCGTTCAATTTTACTCTAATACCTTTGGGGAAAGTAGAAATCGATTTCTTCTTTCATACTCGCCAATATGGGCTAAATAGCTTAGCAACCAAAATCTAACATAAGTAAAATATTTGCTTCACAACCGGGGAGAACGCAATGGGAAACAATTTCTCTTACTCTCCATAGAAGCCAGCTTGATGCAACGTTAAAAAGAAAGGAAGCAGTGAAAGATCTTGATTACCTAACTCATAAAAATTTATCGAATTTTTTAAGAATTTAAACATTATAAACAGATAAAAAGAAATGACTCTGGATTCTTGTTTATTTCACACTGATATGATTTTTCAAATGACTTGAGATGGAACAACTACATTGAATCCATTGCTTCATCTATGGCAAGGAAAGTTGGTTCTCTATGTCGTGTCAGAAAGTTTTTCTCGTCCGAGTCTATCCTTCAAATTTATAAACCAACCATTCACTCTTTCAAGGAATACTGCTGCCATATATAGACTGGGGCCCCGCTGTTCGTCTCGGGGTCCTCGACAAAATCCAGATACGGATATGCAATGTGATTGGTCCTGATCTGGCATCTCGTCTACAATCATCTCATCTACAGTCACTTTCTCACAGATGGGCCGTAACTTCCCTCTGTCTTTTCTACAAATACTTTGACGGTAACTGCTCCGACGAGCTACTTTTGCTGGTTTTCGAACTGCATGAATTTAAACTCTGCTATCGGTTGGCATCTCAGTCCCACCCTTTCATTATTGAAACGATTAAATTTATCAGTCTCTTCTACTCCGGTAGCTTCATGTCGCGCACTTCCTGTATGTGGAATTCACTTCCTCTTACTTGCTTCCCTGTTACCTATAATCTTCAAATATTCAAATGCAATGTCAATCGACATCTTCAGATGCCTTGATTTAATTCCCATATTCTTCTATGCATCCTTTCCTCTATCACGCCTCTTAACTCTTGATCCCACTTTCTGTAACCACATCAGTGCTCGTGGAACTCCCGCCTTGCTTGAGGTGAAATGCTTAAAAAAAGGCAGTATCTCATACCCTTTTACAAAAGTCATTATGATTCCGTTAATATGAGATTTTCATCTTTTAATAATTGTCGAAACTGTAATGCCTTCCCAGTATAAATGTTTATCTTCATTTCCGAGGTCTTCTGCGATATTTTGTTTTTATCTTTGGTTGATTTCCTTGTACTTTGGTTCCTTCAAGAGAAAATGGCGCTTCTGCTTGCCCTCCCGACGCCAAAGTACTGAGCATGAGTGAGGCTATGCTGATGACATAGGTATACATAGTTGGGATAAGAATGATCTTGAATAAAAAAAAAATCAACATCCTCTGCAAAGCTTTCCAATATATAAGACTCAAGATAAAACTTTCGAAGGAAAGAAACTATGATCTAGAATTGGAAGGAAACCATTGATGGCGCCTAACCTGAATCCACCATCTCAAAATTTCAGCATGTGGAATAAATAAATAAATACTAAACACTTAAAATATCTCGGTGTATGGAACACTTATAACAAATATCACATAGAAGATATCGAAATGGAACATAAGATTTAATTGCGTTAGGTCAAAGTTCGTCCATTATCGTAAGATAACCCCCAATCAAAGTGAAAGCTTCGAGATATGACCTTTAAATAACTAATGTCAGATGAAGACTTTCGTATAGATGTTCCGCATAACGTCAAACTTGTTCAGAAATATCTAAACTGTCAGTTATATACATTGTAACCCGGATATAAGAGAGTTGTCAGGACCGGAAAATAAGTCTCTTATATCCGGGTTTCTCTTATATCCGGGTTTGGTCTATTTTATATACATTAACATACTAATTTGGGACCAGAGAAAATCTCTCTTATATCCGGGTTTCTCTTATATCCGGGTCTCTTATATCCGGGTTACACTGTACATTCGCTTTCTCAGAACAATGATTAAAATGACTTCGATCGAATTCAACCTGTAGGTCTTCGACAGGATTATACAGCGTCGAAACACGTGGATTGCTGCTTTGGATCTAAAAGAAAAGATTTTCGCCCAATAACAGAAAACACATCAATTGATAACTTTCAAGAGCAGCAACAACTAAAATGGTTAGCACACGTAACGAGAAGAGAAAATGATGATATAATCAATATGTTGACATTCCACATTAATTCAAACAAACGGTTAAGAAAATTAGGAAAACCCCATTAATATTAGAAAGGGCGTTAGCAGTTGATATGAGAATATTATTTTTGTGAAAAGCACCTTTTAAAAAGAAGATTTCAACCGACAGTAATACTAAAACTTCGGTGAATGAATGTCAAATGTTTCCTTATAAGGAAACAAATAATCTTACTATTCTCATTATCATTGTTTGAATGATCTTCCTTTATGTGTGTGCACTGTTCATCTCGAAAAAAAAAAGATTCGATTCGAATCAAGGTTGGATTCGATTGCCGAATAGCTCTTAAAAGTACGGGTTTCCTATCCCTACTTCGATCGATTAAGGACTCTCTCTTAAGTGCTTGATTCGTCTTCTCTGCTAAGATCAATCTCTATCCAAGAGCTTTTGCTACTTGCCGAATCAATCTGATTAAATTAAAGTCATCTAATTCTCTTCTACCTTATCGACATCTTGTGGCTACTTTTCCCTGAATGAACATCAAGAAATTTGCTGACTTCGAGTTAAAGCTTTGAATCAAAAATAGCAAAACATATCATATTTTACTGTTTTCTTTATTGTTTTCTTTCTTTATTTATTTCTGAAGATAAGACCGGTGACCCGGCCAATTCTTTCTTGATAGTGTTTAAAAAGTATCAGATAGTTAGGAATATGTCTAAATCGATCGACCCACCGAAAGATGCCGTAAGATAAATACCTAAAAATTTTGTTAATGATTTCACGAAAAGGCAAGTCACACCATTGCAAATGACCTAATCTGAAGGAGAAAACCAAGAAACTGATAACACCCTGTTACTCCAGTGGGTCTAAAACTGACCGTATGGTGAAAGAAAGGAAACTAAAGCAGTTGTTTCTGTTCATTTCCACAAGGGTGTATTTCATCTGAACATTTGCCATGGAACTAGCAGTAGAAAAGAAAGAATCTAGCAACATTTTTCTTCTCGAAGAGCGGTTTTAGGGTTTAAAATAATTCATCGCCCACGAGGTTGTCTAAACCTTCTTGAACGATGTAAAGACTGGAAAGTAAGGACTGGGCAGTTCCATCCCGGATATGGTAAAAATAGTCCATCCTTCGTCTGATCTGATTCTTAGTAGTGGTTATCAAATTCCATTCTCATGTAATACCCGTTATTCTTGGAATTATCTCAAAATAGGTCATGCCACGTAACACCGAAATCCGAAATAGCATTGGGATAGCGGAAGATGCTTTCTTAAAGCTAAGAAGAGTATTAAGAAATAGAGAAAAAATTCTTTAGAAACAAAGAGTAATGAACTGTTTCGTGTAATATGTCCGCCAATATGGCAATGAATGGTGGACAATCAACTGAAAGACAAAACTTCCAGTAACAGAAATGTGGTTCTACAGAAGGATTCTGACGATGCCATGGACAGAATATGCGAGCAGCGACGAAGCTTTAGAGAAAATGTCAAATAAAAAGGAAACTCATACTTAACATCAGGAAGAGATGTTTGAAATGTCTAGGGTACATAATGAGGAAAGAAGGCTTGGAAAATCTGATACTCACAAGACACATTGAAAGTAAGAGGGACAGGGGGAAAATGCATTACATACTTTGTAAGCTTGAGTAAATTAATTGCGGAACACGCTTTAGTAGAAATAATAATAAAAAAAATCTATTAAGAGCTACGAAGGACTTGTAGAGAGACATGATCGCCTACGTCCTGAAGGGACACGGTACATAAAAAAGAAGCTATTCACGCTGACCATGACTACACTTATCACTTCTGAATCAGCTTTCTACTCGATAATTTTGACTAGGTATTTGACCATTTTTTTTTTTTCCCTAGAGCTTCACATTTTAGATATTCACACAGCTTGTGCATGTTGATGTTAAGAGTGCACCGGTATGGAAATAGGATTAATTCAACAGAATTAATATTTTATGTTTCATCCGTTAGAACTTCACCGGACTGGGTTTGTTGACGTAGCTGTGAATTCACATGCGTATGAATTGTAGAAGCAGGTATTTCAAAATGTTTGAAATAATTCTTTTGCAATCTAGCCATATTCATCTGTATACGTTTTGTTTTTCTTTTCATCATCTTTGTTCGTAAATATCCAACATTGGGATAACAAAAAATCTGCCAAGAATGGCCTTATGTTGAAAGAACCTGGACGCAAATTTACTGAATTAGCGCTTAAAGCACTTTACTAGACATTTTCATTTTACATTATTTACATTATTCGGACTATTGTCCTCATCTTTGTCGCCAAATTTATCACAACGTTTCGGACACATGGAAAAGTGGATAAAGGCGTTGGTTAGATCCAGTGACAGGACCCCGGAGAGTGTGAGTTCAATACCCGGTTAAGGCAGTGGAGAACTTTCAGAGGGAAATTAACAGGAGATAACTGATAACTGACATCCATCAAATATGGCACATGGAACTAGAACAGTCTAGTTCAGTGAGCGAAATAAAGGGTTCAGTTCGACATTCTAACTACCTGAACAAGGCCGGAGCGAACAACGGCCGAAACGTTGTGATAAATATAACGACAAACATGAGGACAATAGTCCGAATAATGTAAATAATGTACATAATACCTCATCTCAGAAATATAGATAGATTTTAATTTTAGTGAATTATTTTCTCTTTTAAATAGAGTTGCATTTTTGATGTCAAAAGAGCATTCAGTTTCGTTACGGTCAACAACCAAAGCGTTTTGTGCATCTCTTTTATGTTCATATAGTCTTTTGTTTAAACTTCTTGAAGTTACTCCAATATATTCTTTCTGGCAATCATTGATCTTGATAAAGCAAATTCCTCTTTCAAATTTTGGTTTATTGTAAAGTTTTGTATTGATTAAGTCTTTTATTGTTTTAAATGTAGTAGTAACAAATTATATATATATGAAAAGTGTGTATATATATATATATATATATATATATATAAGGGTTGGACAAAATAATTGGAACAGTTGCAAAATTCACTCCTATACTTCAAAGACCTATTATATTAAGAACTTTAACTAAAACTTCGTAATTGCAGGTTATATCTATTGTAAATACGTTAATTTTTCTAATTTACTGTCTTTGTCTTATTTATTTTTAGAATTTAGTAAAATTTAAGCTAAATTCGTGACCTCTCAGAGTTCGAAAAAGAGCAGATTGCTGGAGCTCGCATGGCAGCAGCCTTGATCACTAAGGTTGCTAAACTGTTTTGTTTTTCAAGAGCTGCCATATCAAGAACACTGGTGCAATTCGAGAAACAGGGCAAGACCTCTAGCAACCGTGGCAATTCAGGCCGGACATGCAAAGTTATTGACAGGGACTGACGTGCATTGAAACGCAATGTGGCAAAAAATTATCGGACAAATGCGGCCAAAGTGACAGCAGAGTTGAATAACCATCTGAATAGTTCAGTTTCTACTGAAACTGTTCACCGTGACCTCCATAATGTTGCATATCATGGAAGAACCGCTGTGAGGAAACCTCTTCTCTCCACTCGCAACATTCAAAAGAGGTTGAAGTGGTGCAGAGGTCACAATGTCTGGTCTGGAAGCAAGTTATATTCTCAAACAAGTCCAGTTTTACTCTTTTCCCAACTTCAGGTTGAGTTTATGTGTGGAGGCAGCCCAAAGAAGCTTACAACCCTGACTGCCTTCTTCCAACAGTGAAGCATGGAGATGGATCAGTGATAGTTTGAGCCGCCATATCATGGAAATGTCTCAGTCCAATAGTTCGCCTGCATAGTAGAATCAACAGCAAAGATTACCTGGACATTTTAGGAGATCATGTTCATCCAATGGCAAAGACTTTATTGGTGACTGCATCTTCCAAGACGATAATGCTCCAATACATACCACTCGAGTGGTTAAGAATTGGTATGAAGAGCATGAAAGTGAGCTAGAACACATGGAGTGGCCTCCCCAATCTCAAGATATCAATATTATTGAACATTTGTGGTGCATTTTGGAGCAACAAGTTAGGAGCCGCTATCCTCCACCGTCGTGTCGTAAAGAGCTGGAGAAGGTTTTAATGGAAGAATGACTGAAAATTCCTCTGGATGAAGTCAGGAAGCTGTATGATTCCATTCCTAGACGTATTAAAGCTGTCTGTGAGGCTAAAGGAGGACCAACTCCATATTAAATAAATTTTCTTTGAATTTAACAAATGTTCCAATTATTTTGTCCAACCCCTGTATATATATATGTGGAATATATTATATATATTATTTATATATTATATATATATATATATATATATATATATATACTCAATATCAGATGTAGGGTAACATATTTAGTTGGATTGACATCAATCCAACTAAATAGATATATATATATATATATATATATATATATATATATATATATATATATATAAATATAATATATATATATAATATAATTATAATTTTAAGTAATATATATATATATATATATATATATATATATATTGTAGAGAGAGAGAATAGAAAAGTTCAGAGCAGATAACATTAGAAAGATTTTGCGTCCCATGAAAATAAGTGGATACAACGTCTAAAAATTCAATATCCATTCAGGCTAAACCATAAATTTAACAATATAGATAGTACCAATATATAAAATCAACAAATCAAAACCTACCAACATTTCTCACCCACACAAGACAGACATGCTGACTCTCTCTCTCTCTCTCTCTCTCTATATATATGTTGAGGCCTCATATATATATACCCATACCCTCACGAACATACACACTTAGATACATCATACTCATAGATATCCCTAATAAGCCAAATGATAACACACCCCCATAGCAATATAGACACGATTAGACATATCATAACAGACTCCCCTAAGAACCAAATAACATACACACAAACACTAAACAGAGACACATCCCCTATCCAGGACCAATAAAACTGTCAAACTGGCCAAGGGAATTCAGTTCCTGTTAGATCCATCCAGTCTCTTATCTCAAATAACGACTTAAAACAGACTGTTTGACCCACACAAGCAATGTTGAAAGATTCATGTTAAAAGACAAAAAAAAAAAAAAGGGTACAGACAAAAAGTTCATTTTCTCCATTAAGACATTCATTTCTGTAGTTTAATGTAGACCAGTCGTCAGAAATATTTCTTCTCCCGATGATGGCCATTTTGGCCGAAAATAGTCGAGGAATCTAAATGAAATAATAATAAAAAAACGAAAGAATATTAATCTACAAATCAGTGTGTCTGAAGATTTTAATTTTTTAATTAATTAATTTTTTAATATTTTTTTATTGTTCAATATATATATATATATATATATATATATACACACAAATTTTGCTATCTAGCCAAATTCATTAATTTATTAAATATACCACATTGTGATAATGAAAAATCTGCCCAGATTGGCCATACGTTGTAAGAATCTGGATCTAAATTTACTGTTGCTGAACTAGAGATTAAAGCACTTTTCGTCTTAATGAATTATTTTCTGTTTTAATTAGTTTTGCATTTTTATGCCGAAATTGTGGTCAGTTTCGATCCGATGCCAATGCATTTTGCGTGTTGTTTTTAAAATGTCTCTTCTGTGTTCAAATAGTATTTTGCTTTAAACTTCTTGCGGTTTGGTTTTGTATTGATTAAGTCTTTTATTGTTTTCAATGTAGCTGTGATAAATTTGATGTTGTGTTTAGATAAATTCGTATCGATTGTAGTTGTGATAGAACTAGTGGATAGAATAATATATTTTTTTCATTCGTTGGTTTTTCGATTTTAAAAAAGTTTAAGCAGTCTTTCGCATTGAATATGAAATAGTTAGGATACTGAAGGGTCTTGAAAGGATTTTCAGTATAATTCTCATCTTTGCAGCCCTTGATATTTAAAACGAATAGGAGAAAATAATTTCAAAAATTTTTAAACACCCAGTATTTCTCGTTCATGCTCATGCGTAGTCCCAACAATGTCAACAAACCCAGTCTGATGAAGTCTTAACGAATGAAAGTCATATTCACTCTTTCCAATTTGTCATGGACTTTTCTTTCAAAACACAGCTCTTGAAATATACAAAAAAAATCATATCGTTATCTCAAAGATTTCGGTATCTATCTATCTATCTATCTATCTATATATATATATATATATATATAAAACATCCTTTTCGAACGGTGACTGTCCATGTAGCAAGTATGGTGATATCATTATAAACTGGACAGCGATTTGTGTCTTATGCTCCACTTACTTAAGCTTTGTAAATATTTAGATGATATTGGCCATTAAAAGAAAAGGAAAATTCCTGAAAAAAAAAAACAAAAGGAAAAAATACATGAAAACGGAAGGAAAGAAGGAAGGAAGGAGAGAAGGACGTTTACTGAAAAAAGAAGGAGAATTCTTTTTCTCCTGATGAAGGAAAAAAAAAAAACTAGTCGAGAAAGAAAATTGAAAGGAATTGAAATAAAAAAAACGAAAGGAAAAAGGACAACCCAGAAGGAAGGAAGGATTTTAAGGAATAATATTTTTATTATTCAAAAGGGATAACCGACGATTGAAGGAAACTCTTTGGACGAACGGAAAGAGGGAAGGAAGAACGGATGTTCTAAGGAAGAAGAATACAGAGAGAAAAAAGAAATAAGAAATTATTATAAGTAAGAAATAATTACGAAGGAAAGATTCAGTGAAAAGAAAAAAGGAAGAATAACGTTTTAGAAGGAAAGAAAGAAAGAAAGAAGAAAGAAATAAATAAAGAAAGAAAGAAAGAAGAAAGAAATAAGGAAAGAAAGAAAGAAAGAAAGAACTAAAGAAAGAAAGAAAGAATGAATGAATAAATCAATTAATGAATAAAAATGAAAATGATTCAAAGGAAAAAAAAATATCAAGATAAACTTCGGAAATGTTTTTTTGACCGTAACTATTTTTCTAGTTCAACAATAAACCCGGGCTCAGTAAAACATTTAAAGAAAATGAAAGAAAGAAAATCAAATCAAATTGATAAAAAACTTAGAAAATATTTTAGTGCCACCAGCTGTTAATTGTTGTGATTTCTGAAAAAATAAATACATAGATAAGTAAATAAATAAAAATAACAACAACAACAAGAACAATAATAATAATAATAATAATAATAATACGAAGAAGAAGTCGAAGAAGAATCTTGACGTTCACTTCCAGCGTAGCCTGAAGGTTAAGGTCGTCATTAATGCATAAAGACACAATCTCTCTTCCCAGACACACACACCAGAAAAATAAATTATTTTAAAAATATATCAATATATACACCTCTTTGGAAAAGTGTGATTTTGTTTTGTGGATCAAAAATTTTGGAATCTCTATTTTATTTGTATTTATATAAACCTGTATTTGGACAAATTATATTACTATTGACATAATGTAAATGCTTTATTTGATTAATATTCATCCGAGTTTAGCGCCTATTAGAAAAAAAAGTATGGCCATAATGGGAAAAATATTTGGCAAATACTTATAAAGGTTCATTTTCATCATGAGGAGACGCTTTAACTGCATATATATTGAATCAAACTTGGAGCTGGTGAAAAATATACATATTGGTAGATAGTATGTCTGTGTGTGTTCTAACTCATTTGAAAGTAAATCTTTATATTTTTGTATGAAGGGAAAAAAAAAATAAATTTAATTTGTGTAATGCTATAAAAAATGAAGTCAAAATTCGATTGACTTCGATTTTGCTGCTTATACAGTGGCTATTCGTTTCCAAATATATATATATATATATATATATATATATATATATATATATATATATATATTTGCATGTACACAGACACATGCACAAAGGCTCCTTTCAGAAAAAGAACAGACAGACGCGCGCGCACACACACACACACACACACACACACATACCCAAAAGGTCTTCCGTATATAACTGGATGTTAAAATAATAAAAAAAATTCATGAATAATTTTTGAATAAATTCTCCCTCTCGTGATTGGGACACTTTAAATAACTTGTTCGCACTCACAGACACACACACACACACACACACACACACACACACACACACACACACAGATAGATAGATAGATAGATAGATAGAGAAATTTTTACGTCTTTAACTAAAAACGCAAAAGCATTCTTAAAGCATTTGCCGTATCGTTGTTATATGAATAACTCTTAACTTAAAAGTATATGTCCAGATTTTGGCAAATATTGAGATCAGTTGTTAATAAGTCAAGAAAATATGGACGATGAAGCAAAACGTTCCAAATATAGCTTTTTGATTTTTACAGTGTCATTTGAGCTAAATGTATTATTGTTCTTCTGCGATTACCTCATAGTTCTACCCGTTATAACCTTCACGGCTAGCACCCGCCATACTACACACATTTTATTGGAGCACCTTCATTCCATTCGTATTCCATTGGTGAGAAATAAGTCCATCTCAAACTTCCACACAAACCACTGCTATGTGCTACTGATTCCTAAGAGGATGTTTTCCTGATCGTTACAATCTTAACCTGTTCAAGGTTTAGTGTTAACCGTTATCTTCCCCCCATATACGCATAAATTGTGTCTCTTATTCTGTAACCCTCTGCCTCAAGTGACTCTGTGCCCTTGTAAAGGGTGAACTTCACTGTAAAAAAAAATATTTTTATCTCCTGTCAAGCTATGGGTTTAAATAGTAGAGTAAACTAAGCTCTCCAGCTTTGAGTGGTAACTAGTCTAAAAGTAGGAAAACTGAATTCCAGTTCGGGGAGAAGTTAACAGGAAACAACTCCACTATCTTTCCTAAAAAGTTATTGTCTAGTGACAACAAAAATAAACATTGAGGATCTCCGGTTGTGGGTCTGCATTGGCGGTCACAGATTGAGGAATTATAGATCGTATAAATGAAGCCCCCTAGTGAGTGACAAAATTACATTCCACTCGGCAAAGCCTTTCTCACAGACGAAACGTCGGAATGCTTCTCACTGCTCTAATCACTACTTCCTCGAAAAGTGCTCAGACGAACTACATTCTTTAGTTCCAAGAGTTCTAATCATCATGGCTAGAACCCGGACGGCCTTCTTTCCGTCCGTATTCCAATGGGGAGAAATTACTCTGTGAAACCGATTCCCAAGAGCGTGTTTTCCCGATCACTACAATCTTAATCTGTTCAAGGTCTAGGGTTAACCGTTATCTTCCCCACATATAAGGATAAATTGTGTCTCTTATTCTCTAACCCTCTGCCTCAAGTGACTCCACGTCCTTGTAAAGGGGGAACTTCACTGTAAAACAAAGGCATGAATATTTTTCTCTCCTCTCATATTATGGGCTAAATGTTAGAGTAAGCTAGGCTCTCCAGCTTTGAGTGGTAACTAGTCTAAAAGTAGAAAAACTAAATTCCAGCTCGAGTGACAACAAAGACAAACACTGAGGATTCCCGGTTGTGGGTCTGCATTGACGGTAACAGGATTATCAACCACCCAGACCGTACAAATGAAGCCCTAAATAAACAGCAAAGTATATTGCAGACAGGGTTAGGATCTTCATTTCTTATTGTGGCATTTATTTTCACTTTTTCGTTCCTTGTGAACGTGCAACGGTCATTTCCTAGTTATTTTTTTAGTATTCCAATTTAGACAAGTTACTTTGTGAAACCGACTCCCAAGAGCGTGTTTTACCGATAACTGAAATCTTAACCTGTTGATGTCTAGGGTTAACAGTTATCTTCCCCGCATATAAGCATAAACTGTGTCTTTTATTCTCCAACCCTCTACCTCGAGTCTTGTACAGGTTGAGCTACACTGTAACAAGTATTTTGGCTTTATTTCTATGCTTTGTACCTTTCTTTTAATTCTGGTGAGTAAACATTATTTTTACAGAAATTACTTTACAATGTTTTAGAATATAATCGAGCCTATAACACTGGAATCAGGTGCGAATGTTCCATTTTAAGCATGGCAACATTACAGGTCCTCGTAGATCGGAGAGGGTCGTGATTATCTTAGAAATACTTTAATACGTTTGAAAATAGACTGGCAACACAAACCTTTACAGCACACATAGACACAGAGACACAAATACACATTTAAATATATAGATGATTATGATTATAATAATGATGATGGTACTCTCTTAAACGGTAAATTGCCAGCCACGCAAACATTGCATCTTAATTCCCTTTTATTATTTCAGTAGCAATGCTTTATTGACAATGTCCGCTTTTTTCTAGTTGTCTGGAAATAGAAATCTACAAAGCATGGTGACCAACAGTTTCACATGATAAGCTATCATAATAGTTTGATAAAAACTAAAGCCGTGAAACCAACAACACCAGCATCATTTTTTTCTAAACATAGTTAAATAAAGGATCTCCTCTAAAGAGAGATACTTTATTCAATGCTGACCGCTTGATTTGTATTACAACAACTTCAAGAATTCTAAATCTTTGTTTGTATTGAGTTCTAAGTAATATTTTGCTGTTACCTCTTAAAATGTATCATATGTTAATGTTATTTCGGTTATTAGCGATTGTGGTACGTGCGTGAATTGCACTAATTTTTGACAAATGACAAGTTAACCCACGAGAGAGTGTGGTTCTTGTTTGTCCCATGTACGAATTTAATAATTTTTTTTTTATAATAATACTGTTGCTTTTTAATTCTCGTGTCTTTCAGGAGATTGTAGTAACGCTAATAATATATAAACATTAAAAATACTTAAAATTTCAGTTTAAATCATTGTAAATGATGTCACCTTTAAGTGCCTTGAAATTGGTTGAAGCTAATAACCAAATCCAGTTTCATGAGGAATTCTTGATAACGGCTGCAGTGCCAATCGATAGTACTTGGAATCTAAAAAGTTTACCATTATAGATATGATAAGAACCAAAAAAAGTACTCATAACTATAGTAATTCTGTAGCAGGTATATTCAAAATAATCTGCTGCAATATCTCCTTACAATGCATTTGGAAAACTTGCAGAAATTAAAAAAAAAACGTATCTATGAACAGAAAAAGGGTTTTATGCACAAAAATTTACCAAATTCATTGGACATACATAGAGATAAATATAACCACTTTGATCTAAGGAATGTCACACTTATTAAAGGTAAGTTACGTAGATGCTTCTTTAGAATGCTTCTATCAAATCTTACCAAAATATATATATTTGTCTACAGAATTTCTTCAAATATCTTCGTACCTGAAAGGATTACTCTTTTCCCCAGCCAACATACATGGCGATAAAAACGTTCGAAAACTTAAAAGAAAATGGCTGAATTTATAACCTTCTATTATTTAAAATATATCACATAAATTATTCCCATACTAAAGCAATATAAATATTACTTACATTATTAAAAGAATTTACTCACTTTTGTTTATTAGACATCAAATTTCAATTCTTAGCATCCGCCATAATTTACCTCGATAGTAATCATGTTGTATATTGTGGAGAGTTCTTAAATTAGAAGATTTGGAAAAACTAACAACATTGTTTGCTTCTGTTTAGGAAAACTTGTTGCAAAATAATATCCTTATATTTTCCTTGATAACGTCCATCATAGGATGAAACAAGATAAGCTTTCCTTTTTTTTTATCTTTATTCGTATTGTCCTTTTACAGATATATATTTTAGTTATATCTGAACTTTTACACGTGGATCGAGATGTCCCGGATATTTAACTTAAGTGCGACAATGAAATCCGAAGGCGCATAGGAACAGGGAAATATCGCTTTCAGAAACTAAGCAATGCATTAGGAGACAGGAAAAAATCCCTAGAAACAAAGAAAAATTGTACTGAACCACTAAAGTAATATATAATCTCCAAAAGGCAGTGAATGAATTCAAGCGCCCTACGAGGCTGGCATCCCGCTCTCACCCTTTCACTGTTGAAACTACTAAATGTAGCCGTCTCTTCTACTCCAATAGCTTCATGTCTCGCACCTCTCGCCTGTTGAACTCCCTTCCTTATTCCATTTTCCCTGAGAGCTATAATCTCCAACTATTCAAATCTAATGTCAATCGACATCTCCAGTTGCCTTGATCTATCCACTATCCTTCTTCTCATCCTTTCCTCTATCATTCCTATCTGATCTTGCTCCAAATATTCTGTAACCCCTTGCGTCCAAGTGGCTTCCCGCCTTGCTTGGGGTGAAAAGCTTAAAAAAAAAAAAAAAAAAAAAGGATGAAAACAACCTTTAAATTTACATATTTTTCTGGATTATGATCATTTACGATAAATTTCTTGGACATTAAATATTGAAAGCATTTCCTTTGTCTTCTCTGTTCGTGAAACATGTGTATTTAATGAGGAGTCACAGATATTGAAAATATGCTATCAGATGGCGGAAGATCTGAACATTATAGAATATGTCATATTAGACGCATTGAGTGTAATACTTTCAATGATCAATCGGAGCATTTGTGATTTTGTCGTAATTAATACTGTGTAATTCTTTCAATTCTCGGTCAAAAACAGCTGCGACGTTGACTCGATTTCCCAATGTCGCAGTTGATTTTGTTTAGCATAGAATGCAACACAATGACAGTAAACATTCGTGATGCAACGATTTGGATTCGAGGATATTTTGGAAATTTGTCATGTTCAAGTCAGTGAGCAAACCCATTCCAGAAGGTTGAATGTGATTAACTTTTATCACAGGTTTTGATCTGTTAGGCATATATTTAAATATATGCAACTATCGACGCACAAGAGTTAGATAGATAGATAGATAGATAGATATGAACTAAAAAGAATAGATAAATAGGTATGAAGAGACTTAGATATATATGAGGAAAAGTAGATAGATAAATATGAACAGACTTAGATATGAGCAAAAACGATAGACAGACAGACAGATAGATAGATAGATAGATAGATAGATATGAACAGATGAAGATAGACAGCTAAATGAGATATGAGCCAAAAAGATAGATAGATAGATAAGATGTGAGCCAAAGAGATAGATAGATAAAGATGTGTGCCAGATAGATAGATAGATAAAGATGTGTGCCAGATAGATAGATAGATACGATGTGAGCCAAAGAGATAGATAGATAGATAGATAGATATGAGCAAAAAACGATAGACAGACTGATATGAATAGACTGACACACACACACACACACACATATATATATATATATATATATATATATATATATATATATATATATATATATATATATATATATATATATATATATACATACATGTGTATGTGTGAATACTTTAATTTGTAAATTAAGAAATCAAGCAACTTTTGCATTTAATTAACCAACATAAAGTCAATAAATTCAATTTAAATTTTCTGTTCGTAATCAAATTTTATGCTGATCGCACCAAAGCTTAATAAGAAAATTCACGCGTTTTTTTTTTCAAGTGTTTTCATAAAAAAAAATTAAATGAACAGACGGAGAATCCATTTGTCTGTCTTGAAATGAGATTGATTCGTCTGATTTTTGCGTCTTTTTATTCTTGGGAAAGAAGCTGAAGAAATTGCTTATCATTCTTACTTGTTCAATTTTAATAGAATTTCTTTGGCCAATAAAAAGTTCTTAAAATATTTTCAACAGCATTTAAACGACTTTGGTAAGAAAGGAATTTAGACTACAACTAATTCATAAAGTCTGGAACCCAGAGGCAATATTCACTTTCTCACCAAGAGTTTTTTTTTTCTTTTTTTTTTTAAGCTTTACGCCCCGAGTAAGGCGTGAAGCCACTAGGATGCATGGGGTTGCAGAAGATTTGGAGCAAGATCAGATAGGAGTGATAGAGAAAAGGATGAGAAGAAGGATAGTGGATAGATCAAGACAACTAGAGATATCGATTGACATTACATTTGAATAGTTGGAGATTATAGCTCTCAGGGACACTGAAATAGGGAAGGGAGTTCCACAGGGGAGAGGTGCGAGACATGAAACTATTGAAGTAGAAGAGACGGCTATATTTAGTAGTTTCAACAGTGAAAGGGTGAGAGCGGGATGCCAGCCTCGTAGGACGCTTGGATTCATGGAGTCTGGGAACCAGTTAATGCAGCTCATCGGAGCAATTACCATGTAAGTATTTGTAAAAAAGACAGAGAGAGGCGACGGCGCGTCTGTGTGAGAGTGACTGTAGACGAGATGCCAGATCAGCGCCTATTATATTACATATCCGCCTCTGGATCTTGTCAAGAACTCCGAGGTAAACAGAAGGTGCACCAGACCATATATGGCAGCAATACTCCATGCAAGGGCGAATGGTTGATATGTATATTTGAAGTATCAATTCCAGGGAGAAAAATTTCCTGGCGCGGCACAGGGAGCCAACTGTCCTCGCGGTGGACGAAGCGCTGCTAGTAAAGCGCCTTAGTAGGAATAGAAAAGGGTTTTTACTATGAACAAAATCTAGAAAGGTGTTTCAATCTAAGAACTTTCTTCTGACCTCGTTTATTTAACCTATACAGGCGCTTCTAAGAGAACAAGACGCCTTGAAGCGATATTTTATTGGCCGACGAAATCTGAACAACATAAGATCGAGATATGACGCCGTGCTGATGACAGAGACAGAAGGAAAACTGCAGGAGCTACAAATCAAGATAGTAAAGGAAAAGCGGAAGAAAGGGATAAGCCTTAATCGAGATGGTCCGAATATGTAAGTGCGACGAAAAAGAGTGGAATATAGCTTTCTGAAACTAAGCAAAGTATTAAAAGACAGGAAAAATCCCGAAAAAAATACTACTGAACCGATAAGTTAATATCTAATCTCCAAAATGCTGTGAATGTGGAGAATGAAGATGAAAAAGTATTTTGAAACAACAGAGATGTGATTATATCTGAGAATACCATGGACAGAACGTGTGAGTAAAAGGGATGTTTTAAAGAGAAAAAGAGTGGAATATGTCCTTCTGAAATTAAGCAAAGTATTAAAAGAGAAATTCTGAAAAAATAGTACTGAACTGCTAAGTTAATATCTAATCTCCAAAAGGCTGTGAATGTGGAGAATGAAGATGAAAAAGAGATTTGAAGCAACAGAGATGTGGTTATATCTGAGAATACCATGGAGAGAACATATGAGTAAAAGGGATGTTTTAAAGATAATGAGAATCAGAAGAAAAAAAACGTAACAATTCTGGACACAGTGAGATAAGAAGGTTTGGATAATTTAACACTCACAGGAAAATCAAGTGAAACAGGTTGAAAGAGTGAGTATAATGGGAGGTTATAAAGAGGCAATTATCAATTCGAACAAAAAAGAAAGAAAGGAGTTTACAAACGGACTAATGTCCTCATCGTCTTCTTTATTATCGTTGTTCGAAAACAATTTTAGATGTCAGTGGGGTTAATCTTCAGGGAATAGTGAAATACACACTTTATTTAATCTACTAGTGTAGATTGTTCACGTTCTGATATCAGGTTGTATTTTTTTCTTTCTTTTTTTTTTTTTTTAACGCCTGTCCGTGATACTGCTCGCATTAATTCAACCGAGGGTTAGTATATAATAGCCAGGCATTGAACGCAAAATTGCTATTTTTCCAAATTCAAACAAATCCTCTAGATTATTGGGACAATCCCGAACCGAAAACTTCGAGCCTTAAACAAAATATCTTTACCTGTCGCCTGCTGCTACTGCCACGGTCTTTGATACATCTCCTTTCCGCACGATTGACCCCCTCCATTTCCCCTTTTTCCATTCTCTGCCGCTGCTGAAGCTTTTTGGTCCTTTCACTTTCAGAGAGCCCGACGACAAAAAAAAGGTTGTGATAATGACAAAAACGATAAAGACATTAATCCGAATCTAAATAGTGTAAATTATAATAACTACTCACCCAGAAATGCAAACAAAAAAAATGGCAGGAACTTGTGAAGGGCAACGATCGTCCTCGTCCTGAAAAGGAACATGGCACATTAAAGATACTGAATTCGGACGACGCCATTACATTTCAATGGGGCTTTCAAGTGTTTCATAAATTGAATGTGCTTCACTGACCACAATCAAAAGGTCGATAAAAATAAATAGACCCTTAATGAACCAGATACAACAAGAATTAAATTCGGATATGAATATTCAAATATCATTAACATGAAACAAAAAAGAACGAACACATTTTGAAACCAGTATTATACGAGTTCACCTATAACTATAGATATGTGTTTCTCCAAATTCGGAATCTTAGAATAGCGTAGTGTAGTACGGACTTTAGCCGTTAACTTTTGCGAGCAGTACTCTTTGAAAAATTGCCTACAAGAGAAACTCTATATTATATGTTAGCAAAAGTAATTATTTTTTCGCAATGTTTTATATTACACTGCACTCATAATTACAGAGAGATACTAGCAGTGACAAATCCATAATCGAAGCCTCTTGAGGGTGGAACAACCCCTCCCCCCCGCGCCTCTATGAGCCTTCTTAAAGCAACACTAAAAACAATTTACGGAGATCTGAAACCAATCGGTTAAGCTCAAACAAAAACGATTACAGTTTGCCGGCCACTGCCACTGAGTGGACAGGGAAATCATCACATACTTACTCCTATGCCAGCCTTGTGGAAGTGTCTTTTCACGAAAATTGTCTTTCCCGGACACCACAGATTGGACATTGGGGATCTGGCGACAGCAATGCAGCAAGGAACAGTGTTCAAAAGGGAATTGCCAATGGAGTTCCGACCAACCATAGGGTGGTCGAATGCTGATGATAATGATGATAAGGAAAACAAGAAGAAAGTTACTATCAGAGATAAGATTAAGACTGCAACAAGAGTCCATGGAACAGGGTTAGTAGTTTCATGACCGATGCTAAACTCAAACCTTAAACATTATCGTAGTCAGTGCTTATAAGTAATTACCCACTTCCAAAAAAGACCAAATATGTTGCTTAATTCTGTGAAGATCGTCGGCCGGTTTACTGGGAAATAAATCTGTCTTGTTAATGTCCATCTTATTTTCAAATAACAGGAGATAATCGGTACTAGGTAATACACTGCGAGTAGAAAGTATGGAAACCTGACCTTGTGTGCACCTTGGCAAGGTGAAAACATTTTCCCAAAGTGTATAGTTCATTGAGAAATTTTATTAAGGCAATTGTAGAAAATTTACCTGTATTAATATACAGAAAAAATTAGTATATATATATATATATACGCAATTCATATTTTCGTCTTCGATCTGATGAAGCCATAAATGGGCGAAATGCCTTATCGAAACATTATACTTTCATGAACGTTTTGTACAATTGTCATTAATGTATAATTCTGTCGAGATCATTTACCACAAATTTATAACGTGTATATATATATATATATATATATATATATATATATATATATATATATATATATATGTATGTATGTATGTATACATATATGTGTGTGTATGGGTGTGTGTGTGTGTAATATTATAATTTACTTAACTGTAAATATCCAGTCCCCGACAGCAAAGTTTCTTGGTGCCAACCATTCTTCAGGAAGTTCTTCATTTAAATCGGTATATATTTCAGTTTTTTCAATTTTTTCCCGATTTTCCCGCGTTTTGTACACGTGTCCATGAATTTTGCATTTTTTCACGTCTCTTATCTGTGATCCTCATAACTTTTTCGCGTTGTAGAATTTTTCTTCCGCATGTAAATTTTTCCTCGAAATTAGCATTTTTTTATTATTGTTGTTGTGGTATGTTATATTATGAATTGAATTTTATAGTATTTGTTAATTTGTGTTATTAATGAAATTATAATAATTTATGTTATATTATTATCAAAATATAAAAGTAAATATTTGCTAATATGTCGGCATCGGCGCATATATATATATATCAAATTTGTAAAATATAATTTTGTCTTAATTAGCTAGGCTAAATCACTATCCGACTCCCACCCCCTCTAAATCTTTAAATGTCGACATAAAAACAAATTCAAATTTCCATAGTGTAATTTTGCATCATTTCGCTACCTTAAGTCATTCCCCAACTCTCACCTCGTCTAAAACGTTTTTATGTCATATTAATTATAATTTATAAACTCTCCCCTACTTAGAATTTTTCTTTCGTTCTTTTCCGTTAATCCTTTACACCCTCGTTACTTTATATATTTTTTAAAGATTATTTTAAAATTTGTTTTTAAATTTATTTTTAAATTTGAGCTTAATTTTTCGTATTTTTAATACCCGCAATTTGCCTTCATAGGGTCTAATATTCTCTGACATTATTTAATAAACCATCTTCCCTTTAAGATAGATCCCACTATCCCTGACCCGTATCTGGTGCCTATCGTCTGACATTGAAAAGCGTGAACTCTCTATTAAATGTTTTCTTTTACGTTGACCCTTTACCTTCCAATATCATTTCCTTGCAGTTAACTCTGATTTCCTACTTCGTCTAGCTCTACGGTAATGAACTTTATTTCGCATCGAGGTTGAAAAGACAGGCGACCACATTCATTGTCTGCCGAAATAATTCTATTCCAATCACACACATATGTACAAGAAACGAGAGGAAGATCTAAAAGGTCAGCGAATCTAACAGTGATCTCACCCCACAATTCTCACTCTTGCTCCATACGTGGCCTCCTTTGTAAATCACTAGTGAGTCTTAAGTGCCACTTAAGATTATCGCACAAAATTTGAAACAATTAATCTGTCAGATTCTCATACGTCAAAGCCGACGGAAGTGTCCTTTATACATACAGTGTATCACAAAAATGAGTACACCCCTCACATTTCTTCAAATATTTAAGTATATCTCTTCATGGGACAGCACTGAAAAAATTACTTTTTGACACAATGAAAAGTAGTCTGTCTGCAGCATATATAACAGAGTTAATTTCTTTTCCCCTCAAAATAACTCAAAATATAGGCATTAAAAGCTAAATCCCTGGCAACAAAAGTGAGTACACCCCTTAGGAAAAGTTGTCAATATTAACATACAACATGTCAACTGTCAATATTTTGTGTGGCCACCATCATTATCCAAAACTGCCTTTACTCTCCTGGGCATGGAGTTTACCAGAGCTTCACAGGTAGTCACTGGAATGCTCTTCCACTCCTCAATGACAACGTCGCAGAGCTGGCAAATATTTGAGACTCTGCGCACATCCACTTTCTGCTTGAGGATGGCCCAAAGATGTTCTATTGGGTTCAAGATATACTTAAATATTTGAAGAAATGTGAGGTGTACTCACTTTTGTGATACATATATATATATATATATATATATATATATATATATATATATATATATATATATATATATTGGGAAAGTTCATGTGTTCGTGTGTATATCGGGCGGATTCATGTGTTGCTTTGATGCCTGTTCTTTATACACTTGTGTTCCTCTCATGGAAACTATCAATATTTGCTGTGATTTGCTTTATCGCAGTTCTTTGTCTCCACCGAGTATTCCTGAGTCAGTATTTTTTGAGTTGATGAAATTTTCCACGTCTTCTGTTGAATTTAGTTTAAATAACACCATGTTTCGACAGATAGACGGGGTTGCTATGGGTTCCCCTTTGTGTCCGGCACTTGCTAATATATTTGTTGGCTTTCACGAAGAAAGAATACTAAAGAATGCACTTTGTTCTCAACTGTATTGTCGGTATGTTGTTGATACATTTTGTTTATTCAACAACGAACTTGAGGCTGATCAGTTTCTTTCTTTTCTAAATGGTATCCATCCAGCACTGAGGTTCACTGTCGAGAAGGAATCCAATTTTCAATTGGCCTTCTTAGATGTATTAGTACATCGAACACCAACAAGTTTTCTTACCTCGGTTTATAGGAAACCAACTTTTGAGACATGTAGCATCTGAGACGAAAAAATATAATGCGAATCGAAATACGTTTTTTTGAAATGTTATTATTAACATAACATATACAAACATGAAGGTTTATGTGTGTGTGTGTCGCAAAAATATAAATATAAATAAATATATATATATATATATATATATATATATATATATATATATATATATATATATATATATATATATATATATAAAGTAGACATAACACTTGTTTTTATATATAATAGTTTATATATAGGGCGTATACTTCTATGTATATGTAAATATACATCGAAGCAATGACACTGACGAAATCTTTTTGATACACGGAAACCCAAATTTTGAAAACATTAATTTCAGGTAGTCAGCTCTGACAGTCGGACTGAACATTTTTGCTGTAACACTCTCGTTTGTATATATTTTGTATTTGTCTTTTGGGAAAAAGAAGTTACTGACAGTTTCATTTTTAAGTAATATATTTGTTTAACTATTTTGTTTAACTCTTTCTTGTGTCTTTTATTTCTGGACCTAACACGGCCAAATAATATATATATATATATATATATATATATATATATATATATATATATATATATTATATATATATATATATATATATATATTGTTCTATATCATTTCGTCTTTAAATATGTTGCGTGTCATTTCGTCCTGAAGATTTAATTAGGTGAAACCTAGCGAGTGAGTTTCTGCTCTTTTAGATTATATATATATATATATATATATATATATATATATATATATATATATATATATATAAACGCTTGTAAGAACTTTACAAACATTTTCAAGGAACTTTCATATATCTATACATTTGTTTAGAATTTGTATGGAGGCAAATACAACGAATCTTCGAGTCATCTTTTTGGCTGGTTGTCAAGCCACCTTAAACTTCAATAGGTGAAAAAGGAAGGTTCTCTCACAAACCCTTCTTGAAAAAAAAATAACACTTCCTTCTCTATTCTCTTTGATTCCTTTCATCTTTTCATATTGTTATTATTATTGAAATTCTCTTTTTTTAGTGGTGAATCACACTCTGTTGACTCAATATATCAAAGCTCATAAAATATCAGAAACCTCGTCAATATCCTTGACAATTTTTTTGATGTTTATGTGTCTTTTTTGAATGTTTAATTTTGCCAATAATTTGGCAAGGGTCAAGAAGATCGTTCCATGTGCTACGGGTGTTACTGGCACAATTGATATTTGTTTTGTTTTCGGACCCGGTCTAACAACTTATTGAGCCTTTAATTTCTTTCACTTTGTTATTGTTAAAATACTGACCTTCATTATTCGACGAATCTTTTAACTTTTTACTGTATAAGAGTAAGTGCCGTTACCGACACTGTCGTTTGAACCTAGATCGCCAATGGGAAATACGGGCGATTCTATTATCAAGTAGATCATGTGATCATAAAGGAAGTGAATAAATAGAAAGTAGCATGATGGCTATACTATCACTTGTTTACTCTTCTTGTCTTATCCACTATTGCTATACATTCACTCTCTCTACTCTACTACTATACGGATACAGTCAGTTATGTGTTCGATACATGACTGACGAGGCAGATTTTTCCCCGCACTATGTTGCAATTTTTTACTGCGCCAAAAGTTATAGAACCCGGTATGTTCAGCTATTTATCCATAACTGGGAGAAGAAGAGGATTCATACCATTCCCAAGGGTATTAGCATGCAAGTGAATGTAATGGATTCGACTGGAATTCGAATTCGGCTCTACGATTCATCAATCCGAGCTGCTGTCCATTACTCTACCGTAGGTAAATAGGAGGACAGACCGGGCTCTCTAGCCTTGGATGGAAACTGGTCTACTGTAAGAAATAGCAACCTTCTGCGTAAAAATCTGCCTCGTCAGTCATGTATGTAAAGATACATGATCGCCTAAGCGTGTATCACGCATGGCACATAACTCACTATACCGATTACGATTCTCTACTGATCATTATAATATTTGGCGATTACTACTTGAACAAGTGTTACTAATGCGGATATTATTGGAAGGTGTTATTACTAGTACCAGCGTCTACGAAGTCTCGAAAATAACGTGCATTTTTGGAAGTGACAACGAGATTTCGATTGGCATTGCAAAATTGACAAGCGATGCAATGCAACATCACAAAACTCATATAGACACTTTTTTCTGATCCTCGTCTTTATCGACGGATCAGTTCCAACAGATTACCTCAAGGACTACAATTTGGTAACAGGCCACCAATTGTTGTGAAATAATAAAATTGTGGGAAAAAAAAAACAAAAAAAAACGATATAACACTTCTACAAATTTAACAATTTTACTTATAGTTTAACATGTTCATTGATGTGGAATAATGATATCAAAATAAGACATGAAATATCATCAGTATTCGATACAAGTATATTTTTAAAATACTATTTGTGGGTTTTGAAACAATTCCCTGCATTTGAGTAGGCGAATTTTGTATACGTTAAATAATATTTCCTTTAAAAACGAATACGTGTATCAATCGCAGAAGCCAGTGAAACTTCCGGTTAATGAAACACTTCTTTCAGGAAAATAGGTTTTCTCAAGCCCTCTAGTTGATGCTACTCCAGTATTTATAAGGGTTTCCTTCCTAACATTTTATTTGAAGTAGTGTGCGACGTCACCATTTGGTTACGTCATTAGTTTCTCTTCAAGTTACTTGTGATAACTATTTTAGTTGTTGTTGCTGTTGAATGTCCTCAACTGACGTAGTTTTTGCTATTTGATACAATTATTTGTTTTCGATTCCCTCGCAACAATATTCAATGGTCCATGCTAAGACCCTTCGGTTTTTATTCGTCCGAAGACATTTTTATCCATAGTTCTCAGAAAGCGATTGCATACAGTTGACACCTTAGAAATTTCTCACTAGACTTCTATATTGCCCGTGAGTGTTAACTTCTCCAAACATTCTTTCCTCGTTATTTGTCCTAAATTTTTAAAACTGTATTTTTCTAAATATAAATGTCCATTTGTTTCCATTTCCTTTAAAAACGTCTCGTTGTCTACACGTTCCCTTCATACCATCCTCAATATCCCTCTGTAGAACCACGTTTCTATTGACTCACATCTTTTCTTCATCTGCGAGGAGATTATCCAGTATTCACTGTCATATAGGAGGACCAATATTAGATAACAGTTCCGTAATATGTTTTCCTTTTCTTTTTTTTTTTAAGGATATTTTTCGATTTCTTAACCTTTATTCATCTTTTTCAATGCATCCGTTGCTATTCAATACGCCTTCGGATTTCAGTGTCACATTTTGTGCATTCGTTTGATTTTCACATCCCCAATATCTACCACGCATCTTGGCTTGTCGCTTTTTCTAACAACCAAACATTATGTTTTCTTACAATTTATAGTCATTTCTTGATATTAAATTGATTAAATTATCTGTAAGTCACTTTCTCTCGTTCGTTATTATTTGCCTGCAGATTAAATCAGTTCTTTTACCCAGCTGGTCGTCTTCTTCTCTTTATTACAGGCAACAGTTTTTATTTGTTTATTTATGAGAAGTATTACTGCAGTAGAGTGATAGGATATCTTGACTGTCCACTTTTTGCATGTATAAGTAATCAATTGACATTTTTTTCGAGTTACCTATTTCACGATCTGTTGTCTGGCCAGCTGCTCTGAGGCGAACTATTCCGTAACAGTATTGTCTTATATAACCAGGACAGTTGAAGCTACCAGTAAAAGACAAGGCAAAATGTTCAAATTAAGAAGAAAAAGAAATTTAGAAATTCACGTGAGACACTGGATTTCTTTCACATTAGCATGTATTGACAATAAAAGAGTAAATTCCACTTGAATCGATCCAAACACGAGATTCGTTTCTTTTCCATTTTACAATTTCAAAAGAATGTTGAAACGCTTAAGTCATCAAATTGTACCAAGCGAAGTTGGCAAGAGGTCCAAAGATCTGTTACACGTAAAGTTCTTCGTATTAACACTAAAAATATATATATATATATATATAAACGAATTTTTTGTGAATAAGTCTGTTATCTGAAAACATGATGCGTGTTTATTAATATTTAAGTTATACAATAGATTTTTTTTTAAAGATTAGAAAAGATAAACATTAAAACGATCAGAGATAAACAGAAACACAAAGGGGTAAAGTAATCATATTCAAATAAATATACAAAATGACAGAGATATACAGATATATAGATATAAATAGAAGTCGAAAAACAGAATTAGATAGATAGATAGATAGATAGTGTTATGGGACCTTACCCATAATAACGTAATGGACTATTCCATAAGTAATAAATACTGCGCCTCAAGAGGAAGCAGGGAGTTCGTGAGGTCCGTCAGAAGTCCGTCAGGAGTCTCTTAGTCAGTCAGTCGAGTCAGAGGCAGTCCGAAACAGAGTTGCGTTCAGACAATTACTACTAAACCAGATTATTCGTACTAACACTTTCTACTTCTCTGTATATATTCCTGTTTGTAATATATCTGTGTTCTTCTATATACGTATTCGAGTTCTTCTTTATTGGTTCTACCTTGCACTATCATCGTGGTACAATGAACCGGACCATAACAGATAGATCGATAGATAGATAGATAGATAGATAGATAGATAGAAGAACCGGCTTAGATAGTGATATCATGGAATATGCGTACACCTGTGTTTCCCCTCACTGGAATATGATCGGCTGGTGTCCGTCATAAATACAAACAGAGGTGTAGGTATGACAGAGTCAAAGAGCCTTAGTCTGAGAGCTAAGTCTATAACGACGCCCATTGGACTACGCCATTGATCTACACGTCTTACCTGTGACTACGACGCGTACCAGTCGATTACTGCTACCGTATTCTACTTGGTTATAGTAGCCAAAACCACTTAGCTACTTCGTTCAAATATATCCCTCTCCGGGACATACTAGATAGATAGATAGATAGATTGGGACAGATTAGGTTAGATAGATGAGAAGAGATTAGGATAGATAGATATGAACAGATTAAGACAGAAAGATACAAAGAGATTAGTATAGATAGATATTAATTGATTAGACAAGCAGATAGATAGATAGATAGATAGATACCAAATTAGGATAAATACATTATACCGAATATGTTTCAGAATATGTTTCTAATAAAACAACATAAATTAGTTTTTATTGTGTACGCTTTACGCAGAATTTATTTTTCTTTCGAATAATGTAAAAATTGGATATTTTTCTACAACTTCAAAAATTTAAATGCTGGATTAATTTAAATTAACCAAATCTAATATCCGGGTTTTATTCTATCTTCCTGTCATGAACTATTTCTCCCCAAAAATACTTCTTCTCTTAGTTTGAATTTAACGTTGGTCATATTCGATTGGTTGATTAAAAAGCACTCAAGCCCGTAATATATATATATATATATATAATGGTGAACATTGAAGTCAACACTCAGAGGAGACATAGCTGTTACATGCTAGACGCAATATCGTCAGGGCTTTATATATATATATATATATATATATATATATATATATATATATATATATATATATATATCTTACAATTTTATTCGCCTATTCAGTAAAATTTTCAAATGGTCATCTCAATATAGACATTATTTATATGTACAGAGTAATGTTGTCATTATCTGATATTGTACGACCTATGACCTCTTACTCTATACGGCTTGAAAGATGACTATTGCACCCCGTTTTATATATATATATATATATATATATATATATATATATATATATATATATCCACAATTTTGTTCGCCTATTCAGTAAAATCTTCCAATACATATATATATATGTATGTGTGTGTGAAGTCATTATCGAATTTTAACTGCCAGTTTAACTTTAATTTTATTTAAATTTTTTTCGGGTTTGGTTACTTTTTTTGTTTAGTTTAATGTCTTGTCTTTGCCAAAAGTATATTACATTATCTGCCTTGCATGTATTTGGAATTGTGCTGATGATGGTTTTATAGGGTATTCAGTTTTATATTTCTGTAAACTGTCACCATTTTATATTATTAATTACACGCATGCGCATTGTTTCTTTTTTATTATTATTTTGTCAGCTGTACAGTATAGTAGGGTCAAAATGCGCAAAATGAGTCAAAGAGAAAATATGATTCCATTTACTCCGTTTTTTTTTTATTTACGTTTGAACTGCTTATTATTTACACCGGAATATCTAATACTAATACTTCAAACTGTTTGGGTGTCAATTTGTGGACAGTTTATTATATTTGAAAAGAGATGGACGAGTCTAATGTTGAGTATTCCCATTTTAGATTTTTATTTAAATTTAATTTTTCAGAGACAAAAATGCCCATTCATATCTTTCATCAGGGACTCAAAAATTTAACCCCAATTTTTTGAAGTAAAAGAATGACTGCTTTTTAGACCCTATATCTGGCAACAGGACAGTGACCCATCATAACACAAACAGAAGACCCCAATCATGGCTGTCAAACAATCTTACGACCACATCACCCTTTTCATCTGACCACCAGACTGCAAAGCACTTTGATCATTATGTGTGGTGCGCAGTTGAGCGTGAAGTCGGCAAAATTTTCAAAAATTAAATAAAGATGAATTGAATGATATATTATGACAGCATTCACCAACTAAAAAATAAACCAGACCGTCGAGAAAGTTGCAGAAGATTCTTTTTGTTTATATTCTGTGTTCAAAAAAAAAATGGCGATTTTAATGAATAAATTTACTTAGTATTTCAATATATTTTTTGTTTAAACTTAATAAATTTATCTGTTTAAATGAGATATCAGTGTTATTTTCCTTTTTGTGTGTAATTTTACATAACATTTATTCATTGCATTGTGTGTTTGTGTCTATGTATATATGTGTGTTTCTGTGTGTTTGTGTAATTCAATCAATGAATTTAAAAATTAAAAATGACAGTTTGAAAAAATTTCATAAACTTCAAGCCATGAAGATTGTTTCTGTAGCAGGCAACAGACAATTATTTTGGATCACTTTAAAATAATAAACCTACTCATTTTTTCAAACACATATATACACGCATATTATATATATATATATATATATATATATATATATATATATATATATATATATATATATATATATATATATATATACGCACCATCCCTGATATTCAACTACATTTTTATCTATAAATATAGCCATATTTTTAAATATTTTTTATATATATATATATATATATATATATATATATATATATAAATATATTTAACTTTTTTTTTTTTAATTTGATATTATTTAAAATATATATTATTAAACATAACAGACAATGAATGTCTATTATGTCCGATCATGAGTCGTTGTCGTGTTCGGATGTCTGCTTCAATTTCTAGAGTTGTTGTTCAAATCGATGATGTGAGAATATTGTTTTTAAAAGTGATAAATCTACGAAAACTTCTTATGTGTTTATCATTTTAAGTGACATAGACTCAAGTATAATCTAATTAGTAGAAATCTTTTCATATTTACTACGTTTTCCTCTTGTCTAACTAAGAACTAAGACCATGAAATTGAAGCGAAAACAATCGTCCAGAATTCAAGCTCAGAGTCCAAAGAAAAAAACCTATAAAAACGATTCGTAAATAAAAAACTATTATAGGTTTACCTTGATATATTTTCTTTTTAATATATATATATATATTTTTTTATATATTTATATATATATTTATTAAATTAATAAAAGAAAGGTTTACGTTTTGAATTTATAGGTCTGATGAATTGAATCAATTACGATTCCAATGGAATAAAATATTTTGGTATATTAGTGTTTAAAAATTTTATATTTATAATTTATATATATATATATATATATATATATATATATATATATATATATATATATATATATATATATATATATATATATATATATATATATATATATTAGATTTTTATTTTGCAACGCGTATATATTTACAGTTATTCAAGTTTTTACAAATTTAAAAAATCATATTCACCAATTTGCAAAAAAGTTTTTGCTATTATTTATCCTAGATTACGTCATATATTTTATCTTTGGATTCTTTGTTTTAAATATTTAAATTTAAAGAGGCTCAATAGCAAGTTAGTTGAAATAAAGACCTTCGAATAGGTCATTAAGTATACTCGAAAAAAAAAAAGAAACCCACAGGATAAATCCCAATTAATTTTTTTTTATTGTATATTATAAAGTGTATAATTATGATCACGTCATACTGTATTTACGCTGTCTTCAATCTCAAAAATTCACAAATGAAATGTTATAAAGTTTAACACTATCCCATATATTTATATAAACAATATACTTCGATGCAGATATTTTTTCACTGTATATTTTCTTTTATTGTTTGCAAGTCTCACTTTTGATTGTAATTATTTTTTGAAAAACTCAATTTTTTATTGATCCAACAACCCGACATAGCTGTAATAGAAGCTAAACAGTCTTTTATTTGTTTTAATTCTCGCGTTTCTATAATATTCGTGCTAACCAGAACAATTCGTTAAATTGTGAAAATAAAACCTAACTTAATATATTCGTATAAATAGATATTATAATTTTTTTGAGTTATTGGTACCATTTTGAAAAAAAAAAATGTCATCTCGCAATGTTTTTTTGAACGAAATGGTTGGTCAGGTGACATGCGGTTGATATACATTTTTGTGGATTTTGGAAGAATCGTTTAATGGCGTTTTGGAAATAGATAATTCTTGGATTTTGAATATTTAATTGCGACACTCGATTTAAAAAACAGTGCGAAAGGAAAACAAATCAAAATTTTTTAAAAATTTAGAGAATTTTTGAAGTTTTCAAAAAATACATGCCGAGAATATTTTTTTTTTGTTTGGAAAATGGAAATAATATTTAATTTCATTATTATTATTATTATTTTCTTTGATTTCTGGCGTTTACACATTTCTTTCCGGGTCCCGCCCAGGGACCTAAGGTTAGAAATGGCGTCATGACACTTTCCACTGACAAAAAAAAAAAAAAAAAAATTAATTAGATAAAAACCCTTCGTAAGGTGTGGGGCTGTACTTGTCAGAACAATTTTTTTCTCCTTGAGGCATGGACTTCCAGGAATCCCTTCAATTAGTCTACTGCAATCTTTTCCAACCAGTCCTAGGGCTCCAACTACAACAGGGATTGTTGATGTTCCCATATGCCACATTTTCGAGATTTCTATTTCAAGGTCCTTGTATTTGACAACTTTTTTGAATATCTTCAAAGATACATTGCAGTCAGTAGGGACTGCCATATCAATAAGGAGGCACCGTTTTTGTTTGTGGTCTTTAATAACAATATCTGGCCGGTTGGCCTTGATTGTTCTGTCAGTGTGTATTGTGTAATCCCATAGAATTGTAACAGGTCCCATCTCCGTAACCGGGTCTGGGTGGTGTTCATACCGGTTTCTTTCAGTTTTCTTCCCGTAGAAGTTGCAGATTTTCCAGTGCAGATATTGGCCCACTCTGTCATGTCGGGTTTTATATTCAGTGGGTGCCAACACCGTACAACCTGATACAAGATGATCAATCGTTTCTGGATATTTATCACAGAATCTGCATTTTGGGTTGACACAATATTTTTTTATATATGTGCTTGATAATTTAAATTAGTTAGCAAGCATTGGTCCTGTGCAGCAAGGATAAAACCTTCAGTTTCTGCTTTCAACCCTGCACTACGTAGCCACTGATGGGTACGGGTTTTGTCTACGTCAGCTTGTTTGGTACGGGCAAAAAGTATTGGCCATGAAGCGGTTTATCTTGCCATCGCTTCTGTAACTGGTCGGTTGCATTCGTCTTTATATCTTTTTTTTAGGTATTTTTTGATATTATTATTATTATTATTATTATTATTTTTTTCATTTCATTTTATTACTAAAGAATATTCTATTTTTAAATTTTTTTTAAGAGCTTTGATGAAATTGTTTTGTTCATCATTCGATGATCCACTTTTTAAAAAACCAAATAAAAATTGGAAATGTGGATTGTTGAGTTTTATATATATAAAGGTTGAATTAATTATCTGCCTAAAAATTTCTAAAGACGAATTAAAAAATGAAAACTATAAATATATAAATAAAAATATATATATATATATATATATATATATATATATATATATATATATATATATATATCAATTTATTATTCATGAATTATTCACACAAAAACAAATGCAAAGGTTAATGATTTAATTGGCGAGAAATCCATCGTCGCAAACAATTCAAATAATATACAAAAACCTCCGAATCCGTTATGAATGAAAAGATCCTTGTTTCTATAAATTTCTGCCGTATTAGTTCTTATTTTTTTTTACAAGCTTTCGTCTGTTCCTACAGACATCTTCAGGTATAGAATAGATGTTGTTCTTGTTTTTTTCTCTTAGTAATAAGAGGACAACGAAAATATATGTATTGTTGTATCCGAAAATGCTATTGAAAATGAGTTATTGTTTTTTTGAGCGTGCAATAGCAACGCTGAGTTTGATTTTAAATTTTTTTTTAGTTGTGCGTTCATGTACAAATATGGTGATAAACGAATTTTTTACTGGTAAATTTTCTGTCAAAGTGGCATGAACTATATTGTTCAATAATTACAGTAATGTCGCAAATATTATCCAAAAGTCGCACTTGGATCAGTTATTTTAATTACGATAAACGTGCAATCAATTTACAAATTCATGAATTATTCACACAAAAAACAAATGCAAAGGTTAATGATTTAATTGGCGAGAAATCCATCGTCGCAAACAATTCAAATAATATAAATAAAACCTTTTTTATCATGTATTGAATATGTAAAAATTTATATAACATCTATTCCATACCTATAAGATTTCTTATATGAATGAACAGAAATAATATATATAAAATATATAACTAATAATATATAATTTATTTATGAAATGTGGAAAATGTGTTTCATTCTGTTCAAATTATCTTATATATAATTATATATATTTTAGATTTTATATATATATTTATATATATATATATATATAAAAAAAATATTATAATATCAATACAACCTTCGGTACATTTCAAAATACTTCTGCTAATGTCAGTTTATGAAATATCACTTATTTATTTATTTTGATATCACTATCCTTATTTCAAAAAGGTTCTTCTTTTATCTTTCCCATAAAATCTAAAATATCCATTTTCACATTTTGAAAAAATTTAAAATTAAATTGTAAACATATAAAAGAAAAAATAGATATGCATTGAAATGATTGATATGCCATTTTGAAAAAATTTAAAAATAAAAATTTTTTTGAAATAAAAAAAAATAAAAAATTCAAACATTCATTCTTTTTGCAAAATTTTATCAAATCCCTAAATTATTTTTAAATTAAAAAAAATTTAAAAAAATCAGAATTTTTTTTAAACGTTTTCATGGTAATTTCAAAACGCAATGAAAATTTTCTTATATCGTTTTTTTAATTTATGATTAAGATGAAATTCAAAGTATTTTTTAAATATTTAAATAAACTTTTATATTTATTATTTATTCGAAATATTTTGTTTTAAATTTTTTTAGTAGCAACGATTTGTTTTTCAAACATAATTCTTTTTGATTTATTAATTTAGAATTTTTTTTATTTTTTCCAAAAGAAAAATTTACTATTTGAAAAATAAAATTAATTGTTTAGATTTTAATAAAATTTTTTTATTTAAAAATTTAAAATTGTATTAAATTATTTTTGAATTTTTTATTTTAAAATCTTGAAAAATTTTTACATTATATTTTATTTTTTGAAAACTTGAAAAAATATTTGTTTTTTTTATTTTAATTTGTAAAATTAAAAATTATTTATTCATTTAAGAATTTACAAAAAAGGTTACAAGAAATATTAGGAAATAAAAAAATGAAAAAAATATTTTCAATTATTAAAATTAAATTACAAACATTTTGTTTACAAACAATAAATTTTTTTTTACACACACAATAAAAACTATATAATTGGTGTTTATATGTAACTGTTTTTAAGTTAAAAAAGATATTAAACGTACTGATCAACAAAACACAACTGAAAAAGAATAAAATATTTTTTTAAGATAGTTTGTATACTTTACTATATTATCTCATAAGTAACAATATTTATCATTTCAGATTAATTTAATTTCAAATCAATTTGCTTATTTTCTTCATCATTTCATTAATTTAGAAAAAAAAATAAATTTTTTAAAAATCAGAATTGACTTTTATTTTAAAAATGGTTTTTTATAAAACGTTTTTATTGAAATTTTGAAAAAAAATAATTAAAATCAATATAATTGTTTTTTTCTATTTAATTTTTATTCAATTTGCTTTATTAGAAATAGTAATTTTTTAAATTAATTTAATTAAAACTGAAACTAAAATTTTTTTCTTTCAATAAAATATTTTTTTCTTTTTAAAATTAATTTTAAACGTTTTTTACGTAATTTTTCTAGAATTTTTTATATATATATTAAATTTTTAATATATATTATTAAAATTTTTATTATTATTATTATTATATTAATATTTTAAATTAAATTCATATGAATGCTGAAATATATTATTTTAATAGATTTTTTAAAGACAAATGACTGTAATTCAAACAGCGAAAAAACGAATTATCAAGACATATATGAATTATTGGTATAAAATGTTTTTTCCATTTTTTCCGGTAGTAAACTTTCTTAAAATACTTAAGTGTAGCATTGAATGTACAAAAAACATTTAATTTTTAATTTTTTATTCAATTAATTTATATATATTGAAAATAAATATAAAAAATTATTCAATGTCAAATAAAATAAACTTAAATGCATATCCAAACTGATTTAATTAATTTATTTTTTTTCTTAAAAAAACAAAATTTATCAAATATAAATTTTCAATAAACTAGAAATTTTATATAAAAATTCTTTTTCATAAAATCCTTTTTTTTATTGTTTTGATTTGATTTTTACGGCAATTCAAAAATAAATTAATTCAGCTATTTAATTAAATTGAATATTTATTGTTGATAATATATTTTTTTAAAATTTAAATATATTTAATATTTTTTCAATTTATAAATTTATAAATCAATTTAATAAATCAAGAAAAATGTAAGCTGTGAAATTTATTGTATAATATTTTTTATAAAATTGTTGATAATAATTTCTTTAAAATTATTGCTGGTAATAAAAATTTTTTTTTTTTTTTAAACAATTTATTTTTTAAAAAAATTTTTTTAAATCAATTTTGGTGTTATTTACTATTTGCCTCATAGAACCACCCTGACAGGTTCTACCACCTGGGGTGACGATTGAAAATTGATAAACATTTGATTTTTTAGAGGTGGTTTTAAATATTTTCAATATATCCTGATCATTTATATATATTTTATTGTATATATTTATATTTTATATTGATGTCGTTTATCGTCATACCCATTTAAACATAATAATCCAGTGAAAACATATATAAATAGTACGAATACAAATTATAAAAAACGAACATAGGCTGGGATTCTGTTAAATGTATAAAAACTGATTGTTTGGAATTTATATTGATATTTTTGAAGACATACCATATTTACATTCTAGTTTTGTCGCTGATATTGATTTATTTTTTATATTATAATACCATTTTACATACATTTTTATCATATCATTTCATATATTATATATATATATATATATATATATATATATATATATACTATAATTATATATTATTTTTTTTTTAAATATGATTCCAACTTTGACATAAAAGTCAAAATTTTTTGAAAACAAGAACCAAAAATTCTCAATATAATTATTTGAATTTAATTGAATTAAATTATATATATATATTATATATATATATATTATTTTTCAATACAGAATCGACATGCTTTTTTTTTTATTATAATAACATTAAATGTTATAAATAACTTTGGATTTTTACCCAACGAGTTCTTTTTTATTTTTATATTTTTTTACACATATATATTATATATATATATATATATATATCCTCCTTTAGTGTATTTATTAAAAAAGTTTTTGTCATAAAAAAAAATTTTAATTTTTTTTTTTTTCAAAATTTCTTTAAATGTCGTCTTTTTTTTAACCGAAAAAAAGTTAAAATATTGTTTCCTTTTTTTTGCTTTTTCGAAAATTCAGAAAGATAAAACGCCAATAAAGATTTTTCATACATTTAAAAATATTTATATATATATATTTTATTTATATATATATATATATTTTAACTTATATTTAAATTTTATATAAATTTTTTTATATTTTCCATTCCCTCCCTCTCATTTCTTCTTTTTCTAATATTTACCTCCTTTTATAGATTTTTTATTTCTAGTCCAACTTTTTTTTTTTTAAAACCTTTTTTCTTTTTTTTGAATTTTTTTTTTTTTCACCAAACTTGCTCTTATCATTGCTTTATTATATATATTATATATATATATATATATTTATATAAAAATTTAATTTATTATTTTCATTTTTTTTTTGAGTTTTTATTATTTTATTTAAATTTATTGTTTTTAAATTTTTTTTTTAATTAATCTAATTGTTGGTAATTTTATATTTATTTTTTTATTATTTTTATTTTTTTTTAATTTTTTTAATATATTTTTATATTTCATCTTTTTGAAACCAATTTTAGGTTCAAAATTTTTCAAACCTGGAACACTGGCAAATTTTAATCATTTTTAAAAATAGTTTGAGAAGTTGTTTCACGTATATTTTATAAATTTGATCTTTCATTTTGGTTTTATCTTTCTTATTTCCGCAATTATTTTCTCTCTGTTTTTTTACTTTAATTCAGTATGTTTTTTTTATCCTTCATTATTTTCTTTCCTTCCTTCGTTTTTCTTTTCTTTTTATATCAATTTTCCAGATTTTTTTTCTATTTTCTTTCAATTCTTTCCCTAACTCTTTCCTTCTTTTTTTCCCCTCCTTTTTTCCTTTTTTCAAATCCATCCTTCCTTTCTTTCTCCCTATCTTCCCTCCTTCCTTTCTTTCTTCTTTCTTTCCTTCATTCATTTCTATCTTAATACTTTCCATAACATTTTAAGTTTTTCCTTTCTTTCCTTCTTTATAAATTCTCCCATCTTCTTCCTTCCTTTAAAAAAATCATTTCTTCTTTTTTTTCTCATTCGAATCTCGTTAATTTTTCCATCAGATGGCGCAAGAGATCTTCTTTTCCGTTTTTGCAAAACTTTTATCTTTTTTTTTGATTTTTTTGGTGAACTTTTATTTAATTTTTTTCCTCTTCTTTAATCTTCCATTCTCTCTGTCAAGCTTGAAAAAGAGAAAGAAACAACAAAATTGGATTCTAGTTCTCTCTATTTTTTTTTTCCTTCTCTTTCTTTTTCCTTTTACCCTCTTCATACTATCTCATTTATTTTATTTTATTTTTTTGTTTGTTTCATTTGTATTATAACTGACACATTTCCTCAATTTCTATTTTATTTATCTCTCTCTATCTTTCTCTCTCTTCATTTCTTCCTCCTCCTCCTTAAGTTGTACATTCTTTTTGTTTTATGTTTCCTCTTTACTTGAAACCTTCTTCATCCTCCTCTCTTCATTTCCATAGGTAACCATTTTTACACAATTTGCCTATCACAATCACATACAGTAGATACATGCACATACAAACACACACACATATATAGCTGGCCACTTGTATTCGAGAATACCCGTCGACTAGGCTAGCCAATCCTTATTGCAGACGCTTGTTCAGGCGTACTTTTGTTTATTCAACACCCACAGAGCCCGCCTGCTGTTTATACTCTATGCTAAGCAGACCTTAGTTACAGTGTCTGGAAAAGAGCGTGTTATCTAGCGTGATCAACAATTTGAACAAGGCCAGCACACTGATGTCCTCGAACATGATGTCTTGTAATTTTATGGTCGGATTCCGTCTACACTCACAAGACTTGCGTGTTATGGGTTTCAAGCACTTTTCAAAGTGCTGCACGCTAGGATCGGCTTCGATCCATTCCGATAACATCAGGAAGTCTACTTCCTGACAAATCAACCGTAGTGAGATTCGAACCCGGGTCTCATGGTCAGAAAGCGAACGTTCTAACCACTTGGCCATTTTTATAGTTGAGTCAGTCGTTCTCTGAACCGACTGTTTTCTGTACTTTATTCCTACGGACTTTTGAGGAACCCGAAGGAGGCTACGCCGAAGGGCGGAGTCTCCTTCCTTTCATTAAAATCATTGAATTTTGATTTTATACGGGTTCAATGGGCATATTTTTGAATTGCCTACGGGCTCGGAATGCCCACGTTAAAAAGGCCTTTGTAATTAAATGACACCTTCGTTATTATATGACTGAATATCGTCATAGAGACATAGAATCGTTGCCTTTCAACCTGAACTTTCTTTTCTCTCTGAACCAGCATCCGATAAATATTTACACATATCAACCACACATCATAGCTAGCTTATTTTTCATGGCACATATCTTGGACGATTGTAATACAATGTCTTTCATTGTTTCGTAGAGATAAGACGAGAAGTCAAACTATCAAAGAAGAAAACCTCATTAAAACAGTTACCTCCGCCATTTCTATAAATATTCTGGAAAACTTGGACCTTCTCACCTGTACAACGGCTGAAAGATAAAAGGACTGTTTTTCCGTTGACACCACTATTATTATAATTACTTTCACACCTCGCTATATTTTATTGTTTTAAAAAGCGATGATTAGGATTGTACCAAAGTCTAAACATGAAATAAATTTACATTTGTTATATATATAAATTATTAGTAATAAAAATGTTTTACACACACACGCATGCTAGAGGCAACCGGATGTCTAAACACACTGATGAGCTGTGAAACAGCGAAAAAGTCTGTCTGTTGATGACGTTATATTGGCTCCTGAAATAATAAATTTCAGTTGTGCTCTCTGGGGACGAGGTGTGGGTTGGTAAACAGTGACTATTATAGCTATATAGCGAGACTCTTCGCAGATGCGAATTGAGTCACTGTCGGTCACTGGGCATGTTTCTAAAAATAAATACGCTAAAAAAACCACACTTTCATCCCTACCATTTTTTTCGGCTTAATGGTTAGAATCTCCGACTGACACCAATTCAGTCGGGTTTCGACCCTTGCTAGAGGCAACCTTTGTCTATCCAATATGATGAGCTGTGAAACAGCGTAACAGTCTGTCTGTGGATGACGTGATATATATATATATATATATATATATATATATATATATATAATGATGAAGCCACGTATACTTTCTTAATATGTATATATAGAAAAAGTTTCAAATTAAAAAATATAATGTTTTATTTTATGAAAGTATATAAATAAATAAATACTTTCAAAAATAAAACATATTTAATTTTTTTTTTAATATATTTATATATATATAAATATATATATATATATATATATATATATATATATATATATATATATACGTTTCATTAAAATATATATATATAAACTCAACAGCAAAGCAGTCATGCTCAAACGCAGTTGTCAGACCTTGATAATTAGGTTTAAGCATGAAAGAGACAGTCGCCTCTGGTTGTTTATTTCAATGTCCACTTTTATATTTACATACGTTCTATCCGTGATATTGAACACCGTAACCCATAAATATATGCCATAAAATTGGACATTGCAGTCAGCATCCACACAAAATAATCAAGGGGTTGCAATTTGGGGACATAGCTGGCCAGATGTACCGGATGATGTGGTTGCACATTTTCTGTCAGTCATGACTGGGTTATCCTGCTTGTGTAGCATGGAGCAGATTCCTGTTGCCAGACACAGGCTCGGCGCACAGCCACCCTCTTAACCCAAGGCAGCACTACCACTTCAAGACACTTGATGTAGGCCTCCATGTTGAGCCTGTGTTCCTCACCAACAAATCACTATTAGACTCAACCAACTCTTTCCGAATCCCTTGCCTGAGATTGACATCCAAACACCCTGAAATGTTTGTAATTATTGCTTCCGGCGCGAATTCCAAGCAGTACAACATGCCGTTTCCAAATCTATGGCGCAATGAATGGCGTCATGGTGACACTACTATAGTGTGCAGTCGACAAAATTAAAAACAAACAACGCGCATTCGCTAAATTAAAAAAAAAAAAAAAGTGGCGACAATTTACCCATCTCACTGTGTACATATATATTTACATATATGTGCGTGTGTGTTTGTATGTGTGTGTGAGGGTGTGAGAATTGCAGAAAGCATAAAAGATATTGCAAGAAAATGACCCGTAAAGTAATCTTACGAGCATAAATCTATAACGTACCGCCGAAAGGAATCCTTTATCTCCGATCTACATGATAGACATCCTATATATCGTTTCTGAATTGTACACGGTTCTTTTATTTATCTTACACATCCCTCGGCGTTGTTTTATGCCTATTGGCGATACACGCCATGACGAATCTTCCCTTGAGCATCGTTATTCAAAAACATTTCTAACTCATATTGTTTCCAACTCATGATATTTCAGATTCTGTTTCTCTGTGAAGCCATAAAATCTTCGCTGATCTCCATCGGGGATATGGAATCGTTGCCTTTCAACCTGAACCTTGTTTTCTCTCTGAGCCAGCATCCGATAAATATTTACACATATCAACAACATAACGACGTACGTAGCGAGTTTATTTTTCATGACGCATGTGGTAGACGATTTTATTTGAATCCCTTTCTTTATATCGGAGAGATAAGTCGAGTAGTCAAGCTATCAAAGAGGAAAAGCTCATTAAAACAACTACCTCCGCCATTGCTATATAATATTTCGGAAAATATGAACCTTCTTACCCGTAAAAAAAACGTAGAGGCAAAAGACTGTTTTTCCCTTGTATTTTAACTACTTTCACACCTCGTCATGTTTTATTGTTTTAAAAAAAGATGATTAGAATTTTACCAAAGCCTAAACACTTGAAAGTCAATTTACATATTTTCTTTGTCCCTGACACTTAATTACAAAAGCAATAAACACTATTTAATTTGGTCCTCTGTGTCGTACCAGAAGGTTTTTTTTTCCCTCGCTTGAGTCCATCCTTCAAATCTACAAATCAACCATTCGTCCTTGAATGGAAAACTGCTGCCATATATGGTCTGGTGCCCCCGCTTTTCATCCCGAGGTCCTCGACAAAAACCAGAGACGGATATGCAATGTAATAGTTCCTGATCTAGCATCCAGTCACTTCCTCACAGATGTGCTGTGGCTTCCCTCTGTCTTTTCTACAAGTATTTTCATGGCAACTGCTACGGACGAGCTTTTACTGGTTTCATGGCAACTGCTACTGACTAGCTTTCACTGGTTCCCAAACTGTATGAATTTAAGCGTGCTACTAGGCTAGCATCTCGGTCCCACCCTTTCACTGTCGAAACGTTTAAATATAGCCATCTCTTCTACCCCAGCAGCTTCTTATCTCGCACTTTCCGACTGTGGAACTTCCTTCCTCCTACTTGCTTCCCAGATAGCTATAATCTTCAAATATTCAAATGTAATGTCAATCGACATCTTCTGATACCTTTAAATACCCCAAATGTTTTCAAATATTTTAAAACATTCATATGGGGTATATAGAGTACTTTTGCGATGTCCCGTGTCGTCTGACCTGGATTATTACTTCTCAGCGTTTCCATTTGGTCATCATCAACGACTGTGGGTCTGCTGGAATCTTCTCAGTCTTTCAGATCATATTGCCACTTCTGAAATTAGTGAAACACTTGGGAATAATACTTTCAGCTATGGTACCCTCACTCTAAACGGAACATATTTTGCCAGACATTTATAAAGCCGTTTTCACTTTCCAGAAATAAAAGAAAAATGCAATGTTGAAAATGCATCTCTTTTTTTCACAATTTTCACTTAACGTTAAAATATTTAAAATTTAATCTCCACACACGGATCGTATAGAAGAATAGATTGAAATATCACCTTTTAGAATGTTTATATATAATTAGTTCAAATGCAACGGTCTTTGTTTTTGTCCACGTGGAGACCCAGCTTAGTAGTAGATCTTCTGCTGCTTCTTCTTCTTCTTCTTCTTCTTCTTCTTCTTCTTCTTCTGATATTCCTCCTCCTTTTTCCTCTTTCTCATTCTTCTTCTACGTCTTCTCCTCCTCCAACTCCTTCTAGTTATCCTCTTCATCGTTCTTATTCTTCTTCTCCTCCTCTTCTTCTTCTTCTTCTCCTATTCCTCATCCTCTTTTTTCTCTTTCTCCTCCCCCCCTTCTTCTCATCCTCTTCCTTGTTGTTTATGTTGTTGTTGTTGTTCTTCTTCTTCTTCTTATTATTATTATTATTCTCTGCTGCTGCTTCTTTTTCTTATTCTTCTCATCATCATCATTTTCCGCCTCCTCCTCATTCTTTTCCTTATCTTCTTCTTCTTACAAGTTACCATCTTTATTATCTTTGTTTTATTCATTATATTTTCACTTCAGACTCAACAAAAACTGCGTTCTTAAACCAAAACTTATACACAGTTGATACAAATTTTCTTATCTCTTAAGCCAGAACAAAATACTTGTTCCGTTGCGCGAATTACCACATCCTGCCAAAACCTTTAAAGTCGAATGTTTAACCTTAACCACATGCGTGTACTACAATAAAAATCCAATCTTATTTGCCGACGCAGACATCGTCGTTTCTGACCTAACTTCCATTTTCTCAGTGCTTTCTTGTATCGATCAACAAAACGCAATAAATGTAAAACCTTCAAGGGGAACGGTAGACAAAGTTGGCAGTAATATTTCTTCAAGATAATCAGCCAATTTAGGACCAAGTGCTCGAAGTCGAATTCGTCCAGGAGCTCTTCCAGAAAGCGAACAACCGTCCCTCTTTTCTTCTCTGCATCATTCCGAAGACATGAAATTTGTCTTAGCCAATGACCTTGGAACAGCGCCATTAATCTAGGCCTTCGATTAAAGATTAATCAATACTTATGTTCATTAAATGGAAGTGCACGTTGCCAGGTGGTAATAATAAGTTATGAAATAGACAGGTCCGTGATTTGGCTGCCTGCATTAATGTCATTGAAATACAGACAAATGACATCAGTAATAATGGGGAGGTGGTGGGAACCGTCAGAAGTTTAAACGGTGTAAAGTAATTTAAGAAAAGCTATTTATCAAGCGATCGTTAGGAATTTGCTATTATGGTTAACTTGCAAATATTGGCTAAGATGATGTTACTTCTCAGCAATCTGTTCCTTATTAAGTTAAACAGAAAGGTAAATTATTGCTTAATTAGGTAATTTGTAGGTAAATTTTAGTGTTATCACAAAAAGTTGTATTGGTATAATAAGCAAACGTTAGTTTGAATTGATTTTAGCAAGCCAGTGTACAGGTTGACTTTCTCTCAGCTGACATAATTGGGACGAGTAGAATGGTGGATCAATAGTTACCGGAGTATGGTTGTATTTTTAATACATTTAAACCAAGTGCAAACCACTTCGTTCAACCTTTAAGATATCATGTAAATATGTGGTTAATATAGAAAAAAAAAAAAAAAAACTTAACTGAAAATCGAGTTTCACCTCATCTGTTATGGATAACGTATGGGGTTTGCGTTCACACCACGTGAAATACTTCCGGTATTCATTGATGCCATTATTCAGGCTAAACGTCAGATGGGTGTAATAAAAATGGACAAAGGAGAACTAGAATTGCCTTTTCAGTAATTTAAAGGTGCTCAAAAACAGATGATGCAACATTATACGCCATCAAGCTGTGGTGGCACGTTTGGGAAATCTGAAATTGCACACGTAGAAATTAGTGCGTGTTTACTGATTGAACCGGATTACTGATTGCTGATGTCAACATATATTAATCCAAAACATTGTGTGTACTCTCTCTCTCTCTCTCTCTCTCTCTCTCTCTCTGTGTCTATATATATATATATATATATATATATATATGTCTGCAAGGAAATCATATTCAGATAGTGTATCTGTAAAGGAACAAAATGAATAAACAGATAAGATGAAAAACTATTCTTAGCCGATGCATTTCGTCCTCTGAGGAACGTTATTAACGCAAATGTGGGATTTATTTTGCTGCACATGATTATATACAATGTCAATGGTTTATCAAGGCTTATATATATATATATATATATATATATATATATATGTCTATGTGTGTATGTATGTGTGTGTTAAATTTATCAGAATAAATCTGTAGAGAAGAAAACTTAAATAAAATAGACAATCAGAAAATAATACTTAGTCCTTGCCGACGCGTTCCGACATTTGACCTTATCAAAACAAGTGATGAAAAACAATAGCAAAATGCTGTGTAGTTAAAATGAAATTCAAAACTTTTAAAAAAGATACCTCTGAGTCAGCCTCTTTTTGGATATTGGTAACTATTTTGTTGTCGTTGTTTTTGACTAAGTGTGTGTTTTTGTTTTCCATGTCGACAATGTGTTACATTTCTCAGAATAATTTTCTCAAGGACTAAGTACTATTTTCCGATTGTTCTCAATATTACACAGTGCTCGCTTGATATACTATCTCCGAGTCCTGGAGGCTGTATTTATAAAATTTCATCAGCCCAGCCTGTGCAGACATAAGGAGTATTTTGTATGTTCCTTACGCTTGTTAGAGGGACTGTGAGTGTCTTTTCCCCGTTCTTTTCTTGTGGAACTTGTTTTTTTCACCCCCTGTTTGTTTCTAATTAAAATTTATCTCTTTTTAATTCCGTTCCAACTTTCCCCCCGTCATTTATTATATTGTGTGTGTCTTTGTGTTCCAATTTGCCAACGTATACATTTGAAAAAGTGTTGGACGAAAGCTACCTAGGTATAACATAACATCCATTTTGTTTATAACATAATATCCATTTATATATTTATATATATATATATATATATATATATATATATATATATATATATATATATATATATATATATATATATATATATATATATATATATATATATATATATGTATATATATATATATATATATATATATATATATCTGTATCTGTGTATCTATGTAAATCTCTCTCTCTTTCTCTCACTCTTTCTCTCTCTCTCTTTCTCATTTTCACTTTCTCTCACTTTCTCTCCGTCTCTCTTTCTCTCTCTCTCTCTCTCTCTCTCACTCTACCTCTTTCGCTCTTTTTCTCCATTCTCTTTCTCCCTCTCTCTCCCCATCCGTCTCTCTATCTCTCTCTCTCTATCTCTCTCGCACACACAAACACACACACACATGAAAGTGAGTCACAGTTTGGTTCCAGATTTCGGAAAGTCAAGTTTTTAATATTTATTTTTCAAGTTATTATTTATTTGTTAATATTAACGACCCAAGGACCGCATCACTATTTTTCTCGTTTCATGGAAACCATACAGTAATTAGGATTTAAAATCACCGCGAAATCTGAGGAAAGTTGAATTCTGTATGCGCCACGCGGTGCCCCTCTTAGGCTGTAACTGTGAATCGATCAAGGCAGAGGCTACTTGAATATTGCTGTTAAAATAAACGATTAGCTTGAAAATTAATGCACCAAGATCAAAACAATATAATCGCATCAGAGGAAGATTTAATATGACCATCGTTAATAATATTTAGATTTTCTTTTTCTCTTCATCGTTGAACCACTCATCGTTTTCCAGAGCACAACAAGGAGACTAACATATATCTTTAGTACTCTGCTTGGATTAACTGAAAGCACGTCTTAGCTAATTACATTCCAAGGAATCCAAAGCTAAACGCACTCTCATTGTGTGAAGAAGCAAAACCTTGTTTATTGTCAGTGAACTATTTTCACGCAGTGTATGTTGGCCACAAAATCCCAACTTCTATCATCGAATCTTATCCCAAATTACCAAATCGCTGGTGCTTCTGCCGGTGACTCGTTTCTCTTCATGTCGATCCAGTGCGTGAATGATCAACCAGCATGTGTCGAATAAACTTTGATCACTCAACTGCTATCTTCAAGATCCCCACGTAAAGTGCAGACAAAGAAACCCGCAGCTTCACTCAGTGAGAAGCTGCTCATGGTTATATCCCGTTGAAACAACGGCCCCTCTAAGATCACCGAAAGTTAAGCCTACTCAGTGCTTAGATAGGTGACCGTGTGGATAATCGGAGAACCGATGCCAATTAGGTTCGTTATATTGAGTGATCGAAAAATAATAAATTTTAGAATCAGTTCTAATTCCTTATAAATGTATTAATCATTCTTAATCATCTGTGAAACTCCTCGCTGCTTTCCATCAGTATGGCTGATGCTAACCTCCAGGAAAGTGACTGATTACACCTTCACGGAATCACGTTCTCTGCTGAAAGTGGAAAGACCGTATTGAATCCGTTGCAAGGTAAGCATGCTAAGAAAGTCGGTGTGGAGCGAGACAATTTCTCTCTCCAGAACCTATCTTACATGTCCATGTTTAGTATACTCCTGCCGCATGTGATCCGAAACACCGCCTGCAATTTATATTGAGCTCCTTGAGAAGAATCAGCAATATTATTGGTCCTGATCTGGCGGTTCAGCTTCAGTGACTTTCCCACCGCCTCTCTATGTCTTTTCTATAAAAACTTTCATGGTAATTGTTCGGATTAGCGCTTCCATATGGTACCTAGACTAAAATTTAAGCGCAGTACTAGATTCGAGATCTCATCAATTTGCAGTTGAGTTGGCTAGATGTAGCCGTAAGTTCTATGCTAACAGTTTCTTCTCTCGCACTTCTTGCTTGTGGAACTCCCTTCTGAATCTATGCTTTCCAGCCAGTTTTAATCTGTAAAAATTTAAATGCAATGTTATTCGCTATCGACTGTCCTCTTTTCTCTTTCTGCTTATCATTATTGGTTATTCCACTCTGTAACCCCTTGTGTTTTAGTGGCATTACTGCTATGTATTTAATATATTTAAATAGTGTTTAAATCAGTCGGACCATGAACATCTGTATACCGGGTGTAACAGCAAAATTGTCCAAATTGTGTATCAGCAAAATTGTCCAAATTGTGTATCAGCAAAATTGTCCAATTGTTAGATTAAGCTGTTAACCGTTGTATCTTAGAAATTATTAAAGATATTTTACTGGAATTCTCCAAGGTTTTTTATAACAGTATTAGACTCTTCTTTGAACAATAAGAATGTATTTCGCTCTAAGCTGAAATGATGATATCACTTGCTGTTGTCACCTCCTGATCCAATTTTCCTCTCTAGTGTTCCTTCTTTTTTTAAAACATTTATTCACCGTTCTCTTGCTGGTTCTTGAATGGACTTTGAAGATGGAAGCCAGAGTATGAATGTTAGTACCGTTACTGAATGATCTTTTTCCTCTCAACATTGCTCAGTTGGAAAGAGATAATGGGGCTGACACAAAACGATTTTGATCTCTCCTCTTCTAGTTGAATAACTCAAAGGGTTTTTCAGTGATTCACAAATGGCGACAAGATAGTTAAACGTCTTATCTTAGGACCTGGATAAAAAGAAACTTAATTAGTTTAGTTTTTTTTTTTTTTTTAGATATTAAACATTTTGTTGGATGGAAAATTATCCCAAGCTGTTACACGATTTGGACAATTTTGTTGTTACACCTGGTGTATCTGTTATAGATTTAAATAGCTATTTCTGCTTTTACGATAACAACTTGCACATCAAGAAATTGCTGAATGAATTTACCAGACTCCTTTGCAATGAAAAGTGGTATCAACTAGGCGAGAGATCAGGGGAATATCCTTCTTTTGTCAAAGTTTTGTTTCCCAAGCCGGTAAGCTTCTACGGTGGGACTCTCGCAAAAAATGGCTGAGTATTATCAGGAAGCAGAATTGGATTTCGTCGACTGGCTCGTGACGGGCGTATTTTGCTTAAATGAATGTGCATTTCTTCAAGTCACTGAAAGTAAACTTCGACAGTAAAGCGTTGATTAAATTCCTGAAAGCTATAATGTGTAACGCAAAGAGAGAACTACCGGACAGTCATCATAAGATTCTGTCGCTACAATTTCGGTTTTCGAAAATGTTTTAGGTCCTTCGCCAGAATCAAGCCATTAATCAGAGCCTTTACTATTGCCATAAAAAAGATACATTTTTTTATAACAAGTGAGTATGCGATCAGCAAATGGATCATTCGGATTTCGCAGATTCAGATTCAAAACACTTAAAACCGTCGAACTTTTTGACTTCCACTGAGTTCATTTGGTACATATCCATCGACTTTCTTGCCGTTGCCAATTTTCTTGAGATGGTTCGATATTGTTGAAATGCTGATCCCCGTTATCTGAGACATTTCCCAGACACTTGGTTCTTGTTCGTCTAGTGTTTTCGGATATGGATTGTCTATTGTAGATGGGCGTCCTTTACTACCTTAAAGCTGCAAGAATTGTTCTCCATATTGCGGAACTAAAGAAACCAGCGCCGTACTGTCTAATCGCAAGTGGGTCATTCTTCCAGTTCTCTCTTACTGTTGGCAGTAGTTTCAGACTCATTTATGAACAAGTTTGAACTCATGAAATAAAACAAACGCATGTCTTCTTTTTTCATGTTCAAGATGAGGCGTATATAATGTTTAAGACAAATCCCCCCCAAAAGATATAAAATAAACAATGACGAAACTTTAATCATTACGAATAAGTAATATATTTTCTGCAACTATTATAATAACATATTACAATAAAATCAAAACGTTTATTCTAAAATCGGACATGATTTTCCGAACGACATAATGTATATTTATTAAGCTGTGTTTAATATGGTGCAAAGCAAAACACAGTAAAATTCAAGTTTATTAATAACTAGCTTAGAAGTTAGGCTAGTTACTATGAAGGGCTTTTGTGACTTCATACTTTTACCTTCAGTGTTCGATGTACGTAAGAGTTATAAGAATTTAGAAATAATAAAAATTATTTTATCTTTATTCGAAACCGTAATTCGGCATAATCTTTCTTCTTATACTGAAGCGATTTCCGTTTGTTTATATTTATTTTGCGTGCAATTTTTGTTTTCTTTTAAAACCACCAATATGTATAATCCCTTCGTATAAAGTCACTCTTAAAAGACGTTACCGAACCCAAACTATTTTGAGTACGTGCTAGAAAAAGAAAAAAAAATATGCAATGTGTCGTGCCCTTCTTAAGTTTTAGTTAGACGATATCGATTGAAATTGGAATGAAAAGTAAAATTAAAGTCTAACGTTTAATAAAGAACTTTTTTTTTTAAAACTTTGACACTTTAAAATTTAACTTTAAACGAGTTATTTATTTGTTTTTAATCGTTTATTTTTTGTTTTTTTTTTTTACTTCAGGTTGATCGAAATACGGACGAACGCATGGACAGACGTACACGGCGATTTATTTATATAGATTTTTAAAACTAATCTGATAGACGTATTTATAGAGGAATCTTACCAAAAATTTGCAGTATGCAATTACCTAAGGTGAGATATTGATCTGCTGGGACGAACGCTGATGTCACGTGATATTCTATAAGCAAGAGAGATTGTGTGTAATTGCATTTTTGTCCGAAAAAAAAAAACAAAAAAAACGATTTTTTGTCGATGTAACAAACTGTAATTATGGCAACGATTTCACTGTCCAGCTTAATTTTGTCTCGAATTGAAACGTTGTTTTAGAGTAAGACTCATATTCAGAATGCACAATTCCTTTAAATTTATAAAGAATATATGTATATGGGAAGAATTATAGAGAGATTACAAAAAAGATCGTAAATCATTTTTAAAAATAAATAAATCAGAATATCAAGAGAGATTAAAATTATAATACAAAAATAGACATTTTTCAAAATTTACGTATATATTGGTTCCAAAGACCGATAAACATTTTAACAGTTTGTCTGTGAATTTTAATATTTTGTGTACCTTAAATGCTCCTTCCTTGAAATATATATATATATATATATATATATAGAGAGAGAGAGAGAGAGATAATATTAGTGCTAAATATACATACATATGCAAAATATATAAATACCCATACATGTATATTTTTTTAGAATAAAAAATCAAGAGGAAGAATCCAGGTAGAACTCAATGTCCAGGACAGAGTAAGGATATAATAAAAAAAACTTAAACACTAATATTCCATGGTCATAATTTATTCCATTGGAATCGTAAATACGATCAATTTGAATTTGTATCTGATGAATTGGATCGTTTTACGATTCCAATGGAATAAATTATGACCATGGAATATTAGTGTTTAAAATTTTTATTAATTATATATGTATATATATATATTCTAATATATATATATATATATATATATATATATATATATATATATATATATTTACTTGTATATATTCTAATCAAGACAATTGTAATCAGTTAGAATCAAATGGCAAAGGCATTTTTTCTGCAGAGTACCTGTCCTTTTATGCCTATAAAAATTGACGGATCACCTCTTTGTTTAGGATGGTTTTAAATTCAAAGTTCTTATTCCACCGAGAATGGTTGCCTTCACAAGTATAAAGCGTCTAGTCTACCCTATTCTTTTTAAGAGTTTGAATTCACAAAATTCCTTTCCCTAGACTCTCTGCCATGGGGTTAAACTAATGGGTACAAATAGACACAAGAATTAATAAATAAATGTCAAGTGATTCTCCATCGACGATGGGTGATAATATCAACTACAAAGTATTCGTTATTCACATTTGACACCAGGCGTGGCAAAGGTCCCGAAAATTTCAAAAATGGAATGGCCCCTCTATCGAGCATCCTTCTATTACGCCCCGTTCTAAGTCCGAACATATGCTTCGCTAGCTATAGGTCACTGTGGTTGCATTACGTCAAGTTACGCTGCTAGCCTTGCATATTGATTTCAGTAAATATCTATAATGTTTAGCTATGCTCGTTTTCTAATCACACCGTTTGCTAGAGTGTCTAGCCAATACTTGTTGAAGACACCTGCTCAGGTACATTTGCGTTCGTTCAACACCTACAGAGCCCAGATTTTGTTTATACCGTAACTATTCTAAGAGGACATTAGTGACAGGTTTTGGGAGAGAGTCAATAATTTGTCATAATAATCAGTTTCAACGATACAAGTACACCCAGAACGATGAATTGGTGCTAACGCAACCATCGACGTCTTCTGAATAGTTCCGTCTTCCTAATTTTATTCACAAGGCTTGGATGAAACCGTGGTATTGTTTTCACACCTGTCCAGAGAGATAACATAAAGATGTTGTCTTCATGAGACATTCGAAGCCGGATCTCATGGTCGAAATACAAACGTTTCTTGTCACCCGAACACGCGCTCATATAAAATATTTATGTCTCTTTATTTAAATGGAAATATCATTTTTCATTATTATAGCAAATATTTTTATTGGGTTCGTTTTTTATTTATTTTTTCTCATATAGGCAAATATCAACTGGCTTAAATCTAGAAGGCCTACAAAAATGAAAAAATAATTGCCCGATAGGAATCGAACCTGTATTTCCTTTATTCATCAGGAAACCACACCTATAATCGAAGGGTGTCGTTACTATACCATAACTATGCTGAGAGGATATTAGTTACATTTTGGGGGGGAGAGGTCAACAATTTGACATTATAATCATTTTTAACGATTCCAGTACATCCAAACCCTTGTCCAGAATGACTTGGGAATTGGTGCTCGCACAACCATCGACGTCTTCTGAATAGTTCCGGCTTCCTAATTTCATTCACAAGGTTTTCATACCTGTCTAGACAGATAACATAAAGATGTTAACTCCATGAGAAATCGACCAAGGAGATATTCGAAACCGGATCTCATGGTCGAAACACAAACGTATCTAGCCATCTGAACGCGCGCCCATACAAAATATTTATATGTCTCGCTATTTAAGTGGAAATAATCGATATTATTTCTCATTATTATAGAAAATATTTTTATTGGGTTTGTTTTTTATTCGTTTTGTTTTTTCTCATATACTTAAATATCAACTGGCCTAGATCGAGAAGGCCTACAAAAGTAAAAAATGAGTGTATTAAACATGGCACGTGGAACTAGAAGTCTTCCTCGGTGAGTGAAATAAAGGGTTTAGTTCGACATTCCAACTACGTGAAGAATGCCTGAGCGTACAACGGCCGAAACGATGTAATAAATATGGCGACAAAAATGAGGACAATAGTCCGAATAATGTAAATAGTGTACATAATACCTCATTTCAGAAATATACAGATAATGAATAAATGTTCATTAGTTGAAGAATAAATTGTTCTGTTATGCCCAAACCAAGTCATTTATTTTCTTCACTATAAAAAAAGATTTAGCTTTTGGTCATAGGCAGAACTATTTTTCTCACTGTTGTGGAGTGATTTTGCAGTGGATGACTTTTTCGCATCAAATAAGTCGGTCCTAAAAAAATCCGACGTACAAAAACTTTCTAACTTGAAATAAGAGTTAATGACGTTCAAAACGCAATCTAGTTGTGATGGTTGAATACGTCAATGTCCGACGTCGACTGACTCACTCAACTCCACTGAACTCAAATGGCGATACTACTACTACTACTACTACTTATTATATCAGAGTCTATTACAATAGAATAGGTAATGTTCTGGGTATAACACTTGATTTTAGCCTTTCTGTCACTTTAATAAAGATAAATCTTGGTTCCATCAAACCATAAAAATTTATCCCAGAACTTTGTCACTCATCTCTCTACTTGTAATGCACATTCTAATGTGGCCTTCCAATTTTCATTGCTGTTGAGTGTTTTGGATCTATGTGGTATGGCCTTTATATTTATGCTCCCAAAGTCTTCTTCTAACGTTGGTTTGTAAAACTCCCCCCCTTGCACTGTGGAGGTCGTTGTTAATTTCGTTTTTTTTTTCTTCACATTTTGTTTTCCTTGGCGGACATGTTCTGTGCCTGTTGCTCAATACAGCAGCATTTCTTTTCCTTTACAGGACATTCCAAATTGTTGCTTTGGCTATGACCAATGTTAGTCTTACGGCTCTGATTGCTTTTCCTTCTTTTCACGGAGTTTCAAAATGGCTTTGCTTTGCACCCCACCCACAGCTCTCTCTCTCCTCTTCATATTCGTTTATCCTTTTTAACAAGAAATGCAATATTTGCAGGTGAAACTCAAGAATAAAACCAAGAGTAGTCATTCAGAGCTACTTAATGTGTAAACAATCAATCTAAAAGGCAACACCTGCCAGTCAAGTGTTCCACTAGTTTTTGCTCACTTAAAAATGTGTTGTTCTTAACTGTAAATGTAATTGCCAGGAAATAAAAGCCGAAATTCAAAATCTTTCGATCTTAAACCCAAATGCCTTCAGCAAGCAACAAAAACATAGAATTGGCCTTGCTATTCCATAATTTTGGGAGGGGGCTGTATTTTGCACACACACACACATATATGTGTATCTGTGTGTAAGAATATATATATATATATATATAAAAAAAAGAAAAAAAAAGACGCTTCCTCCATTTTAAGTGAACAACTAAATGTACCGTATAATAAAAAAAAATTGGGCAAGCAATTTTGGACAATTTTCCATTTGTTTATATATATATATATAATATATATATATATATATATATATATATATATATATATATATATATTTAAAGAATATCTTAGAAAAACATAAATTCTTTCATCTAAAATGTTAACTGTTAAACAATTCTTTACACGGTGGCGACCTGTAGAATTAGATAAAAGGTCAGGGTTTGTCGAGCTGATATGATGAATAAGAACCCATTAAATCAGTCAATAAAGACAGGACTTTTGATCATCATTATACCACATTAAGCATTCGAATTTATTTTTTTACTATATATATATATATATATATATATATATATATATATATATATATATATATATAAAAGATTTCTTGAAAATATTATGGATTAAATCCCACAATTGGGCTTTTTCTCGCTAAATTTACGTTTAACTTTTTATTTTAGCTCTATTTATAATTGGATGGAAAACCCATCAGTTAATTGTACACACACACACATATATATATATATATATATATATATATATAAATTATTTAAAATTTTCATTCAAAATATTTATATTTTTAATTTTCTTTTAACGCTTTAAACATCGCCGACGTGATCATATTGAAACGGAACGCTGATCTTGAAAAAACAAAAGAGAATTTCAGTTGTCTGTTTTGATTAGTCTTATGTCCATCGTATTTTCATGTTGAATTAAATACTATAGTCTAATGTTAATCATGTTTTTTGATGAATATGTCCTGAAGATGGTCTACTAATTCTTCAAAACGTCCGTGAACGTTTGACATTATATAAATAAAAAAAGCATAATTGTCATATTAGGATTTTTTGTTTGTTTTTTCATATAATTTTTTCTCATACATACATATATATATATATCCATTTATATCCATTTTGTAATTTAAATATATATATATATATATATATATATATATATATATATATATACATATATATATATATATATATATATATATATATATATATTATTTAAAATTAATAAAAAAATTTCTTTTAATTAAAATAAATAAATTGAAAAAACGGGCTAGCTAAAATTTTGAACCTCGCTCAACTCCCTCGGAGCTAAATCAGGTTAATAAAAATTTATTTAAAACATGGACAAAATATATTATAGAGAAAGAAAAAAAATATAGCCTAAAAATTTTTAAAAGTGTTGGAGGCCATCTATATTCTATCATTAAAGCCTTCTCTATGTAAACAGACTGAAAATTTTTTTAAAACTCAAACAGAAATTACCATTTAAACATTTTTTCTTTTACTTTTTATTATCAATAAATAATAAAATTAATTATTGTCTATTCATGGCAGTTATATATATAATGTATTTAGTATATTTCCTTAGAATATCAGAATTAAACATATTCAGAATAATATTTGATGCTATAAGGTTTTATCATTCACTCGTTTCATTTTACAAACAGTTTTTTTACGGAATGATTTAAGCATGCTACATCATGTAGTTATCTCCCTTGATACAGAGTGTAATTCGACTGTCCTTCGAAGGTAGATTCATTGTTCCATATTTGTCCAAATGAATTTGGAGGTCAGCGAACACGTCTTCGAAAAATGTTCTAAACACAAGTTTGAAATCTAAAATAAAATAAACATGACGATGTAAGAGGAGAATAGGAAAAACAGAATTTCAGACAATTTACCTCAGCGTCTTCTGGCTTAGTTGTAGACATTGCGATATTAGCTCAGATGTCGTCAGAATATAGACTGTGGTTAGTTATGACAAGAGAGAATTAAATAGGTCATGTGCATCAGCAGATTGATCTGTAAAGTATTCTACTAGCTGCTAAGTGTAGATAGGCGACATGTCAACACCTGGTAGACCCAGCTGCGTTTAGGATGTACAAGCGTGGGGAAAACCGTAGAATAGTTTGGTATATAAAACTAATAATTAAAAGTGCGTAATGAGTTCTTGTGATATTTGGTATCCAGACACTATCTAGCTCACATTGACATTTCACAGTTGGATAAAATGTAATATTGTTTATCTCGTGTTATTTTTAATTCGCATTGTGTAACATTGCACATCAATATCCGCTTTAAGTGTTCGGATCTCGATTGAAGCCGATTTATTTTTACTAGTTTTCTATAGAAGGGCGAAGAATATATTGGTTTAGAATTTAAAGTCAAAATATCTCATTCAACAAAGTCAAGAACAAACAAAAGACAGTTTTTTTATGAGTTATTATCTATATTCAAATATTTATATCTTCATTATCTTATAATGTTAGTTTCCTTAAAATTTTTCTGTCCGTGTTTCGTTTTCTCTTTGAACATAAACGTCTGTCTTTTCATTAATGATTCAGATTTTTTCTCATATTCTTTTAATATTCTATTATTTTGTTTCATTTATCAGTAATTTTAGTCGTTATTCTTTGTATACTTTCAGCTTCCGAATGTCTTCAATGTAACAGTCAAAACAATTGTTGGAATTTCGTAGTCGGTTTTTCACTATCGTTCATTATTCTTTCTTTTCCTCCTCTTTCTTTAAACCTTTTTATTCCGAGAGCCCTCAATGTTCCTTCTTTATAGAAAAGGATTACTGAAAAGATCTTGACCCGACGCGCATCACTATTTAAATGAAAAACAATAGTTCATTTATATTTACTTTAAACCTGCATCAAGCAACTAGAAATATGAATCAACATTTAAGGTCTGTCTTTTTACTATTTATATATATATAAAGCAGATTACGCCCCAAGCAAGGCGGGAAGCCACTTAGCACGCAAGGGGTTACCGAGAGTTGGAGCGAGAACAAAGATGAGTTATGGAGGAAAGGATGAAGAGAAGTTTAGGGGATAGATCAGGCCATGTGAAGACGTCGATTGTCATTATATTTGAATAGTGGGAGATTATAGCTATCAGAGAAACAGGAAAAGGGGGTTTCCTCAGGCTAGAGGTGCGTGACATGAAGCTATTGGAGTAGAAGAGACGGCTACATTTAGGAGTTTCGACAGTGAAAGGGTGAGAGCGAGATGCCAACTTAGTTGAACGCTTTAATTCATGAAGTCTGGGAACCAGCGAAAGCAAATCATCGGAGCAGTCACCGTGAACGTATTTGTAAAAAAGACAGAGGGAGGCGACGGCACGTTTGTGATAGAGCGGCTACAGACGAGATCCCAGATCAGGGCCAATTTACATTGCATATCCGCCTTTGGATTTTATCAAGGACTTTGAGACAAACAGAAGAGGCTCCAAACCATATATGGCAGCAGTACTCCATGCAAAGGTGAATGGTTGATTTGTAGATTTGAAGGATTGACTCCGGTGATAAAATTTTTCCTGGCGCCGCACAAGGAGTCGACTTTCCTAGCGTTGGACGAAGCTATTGACTCAATGTATTTGTTCCATCTCAGGCCAGCAGACAATGTGAGACCGAGCAGTCGCAAAGAGGTGCTCTCGTGGAGTTGAGCGTCAGACATTCTAATGGGAGGCAGGGATGGTTCTCTCTGTTGAGCAATAGAGAGCAGTCTTGTTTTTGAGGCATTAAAGTTAACCAGCCAATTCCTGACAACAGTCCACAACCGATTGAAGGTCCTTATCATGACAAACAGCCTGGTTAGTTTTGTCGGCGACACTAGATTTGTTTTTGAGGCAGGAGTAAATTGTAGTGTCATCCGCATAGATGCCTACTTGGGAATCTATGAGATAAGGAAGATTGTTGATGAAGATAAGGAACAGAGTAGGGCCTAGGATAGAGTCTTGGGGAACATGTGCGTTCGTGGGATAAGAGTTGGAGGAGAATCCGTTGAGAACGACCTTCAAGGCACGGTTTGACAGGAATGATTCTATTAAGTCAAGCAATCGACCTGAAATTCCATAACACTGAAGCTTGCAAAGGAGGCCGGCATGCTAAACCCTGTCAAACGCATTGGAGATATCTAGAGCCACGACACGAGCTTTTCTGTTATTATGAAGTCAAACCTAATATATGATAATGAATTCTATGCCATCTCTTCACTGATGAGGCCAATAGGAGTGTGACAACGAGTATATGGTAAGAGAAATGTGGTCATACAGAAGGATGCTGGAAATAACTGAAAATTTGAGTAAGGGTAATATTTTAAAGAAACAGAAACAAAAACGAGTCTTATTCTTAAAAAGAGAGAGAGAGAGAGAGAGGCAGTTGAAATATCTTAGTGATATAATGAGGAAAGAGACGTCATCGAATTTGAAACTCACATGGCATATTGAATGAAAATGTGTGCTGACGGAAAGAACCATTAACCTACATAACAAGCGTGTGTAAATGATTTGCAGAACAAGGGCTGGGGCGATAGTGAAAAGACAAAATTTACTAAGGGTTATAAAGAATAGGAGGCAATGGAGAGACATGATCATTTACATCCTGAAGGGAACAGAATAGGAAGGTGAAGATGTGCAATTGTTGAATTTGTTTGAAATGTTTTCTTCCGATGTCAACCTTTTGTAGATTTATTGTTCGTGTGTTTTTATTAGTTTTTTGAAAATCCTTCCGTCGCCATTTTTGTTTTCGTCTATTTTGTTTTGACACTGTTTTTTTTTTTTTTTTTTATGAAATTAAGTGATAAATTTAAAGAACATCTTTGGCAACCAGCGGAAAGGATCGAGTAACTCTTTATTATCGCGTTGCCGAGAATAGTCGAGATCAATTACTTCCGTTGTAGCCTTATTCATTAGAAGAAGAAGAAGAAGGAGGAGGAAGAAAAGGAAGAAAAAAGAAGAGAAAAGGAAAATAGGAAGAGGAAAAGAAGAAGAAAAAGAAGGAGGAGGAGAATGAGGTTTATAGCGATAATGTCGGTGCAAAAGAAAGAATTAAATAATAAAAAAAACAACATTAAAAGAAAGTACGACCATAAGCTCCATAGTAACGAAATCAAAATTCTAAATAAAATTGTGGTTACAATAAAATTATGGCGAATTAATTTTTTTTAAAAAAGCTGTCTTCAGATATAGTCAGATTTTTCCACTTTCTTTTTGAAACTTTGAAATATCAAAAGACATGTGAAAATATTGCCTGCCTGTAACTGCGGACAGCTTGTATGGAATGGTTTGAAGATAATTCTAATCAATTTCCTTGGTTACTTATTAAATTTGAATGTATTTTTATTTTTAAGAAAAAAATCAAATTAATATTTTGTGTTTTGTCAAAATCATCAACGTAAATTGAATAAAACGATAACAATATACTCCAACAGGTGCAGATGGCCTTGAACTAACAAAGTCTGGTTATCATTTTGAGTTTCAGATACGAAGTGACAGAATTACTATCGCCGTGCTTCCATTTTACAGATTTTCACTCTAACACACTTTCGCCGGTGACAAGATATTTTACCTGAAAATAAAAGAAAGGAATGTTGTTTATTTTATTTCTTTCTTTCTTTTTTATCGCGTCGATAGAATTATCCCGAATATGGTTACGCGACAACTTCCTTCCGGCTCCATGCTTTCTAGCCAACTTTAATCTGCAAAAGTTTAAATTCAATGTCAATCGCTATCTACTGTCCATCTGATTACTGTCTTCTCTTTCTGCTCATTATTATTGTATCTCTTCCTCATTCTTCCACACTCTGTAACCCAATGTGTTTTAGTGACATTGCTGTATCGCTTGGGGTGATTCCAATTAAAAAAATAAGTTCTAAAAACCAAGATGACCAGAGCCTGACAGCCGATCTCTAACCTGATTTTGTTCTAACAGCTCTATGTTTGAAAATCTGGTTTGTAATTTCACCTCAAAAACATTAGTAATTTTTCACTCTCAATGCGCTGACCTTAAATTCTAATCTGTCACGATGAGTGTTTGTACTCTTAATGAAGTTCCTTTTTTGAGCGTCTTTTGCGACCCAAGGTTACACCAGATCTGAAGCAGAACAAATAAACCAAGCAGCGCTAAAGACATAGGGAAATTATCGGCATTTTATATCATTCCAGAAATTATTTGACGCCATATGACATACTCTGTCTTTACAAGGGTCAGATTAGTGGAAAAATGGAGTATTGCTCCCATATCAATATTTTCCAGCCTCATGTTTAAACGCCTTCACGTCGCCTTGAAGGCGATGAGTTATTTTATACCATACTCTTCCTCTCTCACTGACACAACATCACAAACTTCTCGATCGTGAACCACCATTTCCATGGCAAATGAATTCCCTTAGTTCCACCATTTCTGCCACTTATAGATAAGACCCACCATGCCATATGCACAAAAACGAACTTGTGGAGGGCAGTATTGATACCCTGCCGCTAACAGAATTTGAATGTCGATGGGCCGCAATAAACAATATGAAGACTTTATTAGAGAATGAATGACCAATGTTTACTGAGGCAAGTAGGTACAAAGATGCGGAGGTGTACGGAATGGTCGACAACAAATCAGCCGGAAGATGAATGAGGCTGACAGGATCTCCTTTTCTTTGGGACGGCTACCAAACACGTCCGAACTCAATGGTTCGGAAATGAGACGAGAACGATCATCTACTTTCCGGAAGTAGGGTCATAAAATTCACATGTGACCGGAAACATTTTGGTTTCCATTTGCATTATGGAAAAATGAAATTCTTTATGCATTATTATTTTATTTTCATTCCCCATAAACTATCCTCATTGCTTTTTATTTGACGCTGATAAGAAGCTCTTACCTAAAAGCCCCTAGAGTGTACTTTGCCAAACAAAACAATTTTAAATTTATCAAGTCTAAGATCAAACGTTATGTATCCTACATGTCCCCATTATCTGCGCTTACCTCCCTGTAGTAAATTAAATTGGTAACCGTCTACCTTGAATGGCTCTCGGGCCTTGTATAGGGTAAATATTTAGTAAAAATACGTCTTTCCCTCTTTCCGGTTTTTCTCTTCCTCGCCTTTTACCCCATAACTAAGTCCTAGTCAATACGTTCAGCAACACGTGATTGGATCTTCTCGTGAGAAGCTCTCGTTCTCTGACACAGATCATGTTTTATTAATGTAACAGAAATACTGTTAATTACACAATTTATATTCAATATTTTGTCCTCATCGTTGTTGATTTTGTCGCAACTATTCGGCCGTTGTACCCTCCGCACATTACCAGTTATATATTAGTGTATTATATATTAGTTTGTGTAGTAACCTACAGGAAATTCTGAACCAAACCCTTTATTTAATCTACGGGGATAGACTGTTCATGTTTTACTGCTCATGTCTAAGGATATCGTTTAGTTTATTTTTATTTAATACTGTTCATTTATTGACACAGGTTTTGTACTCACATGTTGCCAAATTAAAAAAAAAACGATGGTTTTATTCAATATGTTGTGGTGAACTTTAAGTCTAACCTGGTTGCTGATTAAATTTAAACTATTGCTGTTGCTGTCTGCCATGTTTTGATTGCAGTTGCTGACGCCCATGTTTTGATTGCTGCTGCTGCTGATGATACCCATGTTTTAATTGCTGCTGCTGATGATGCCCATGTTTTGACTACTGCTGCTGATGCCCATGTTTTGATTGAAGCTGCTGATGCCAAATGTTTAGACTGCTGCTGCTGATGCCCATGTTTTAATTGCAGCTACTGATGTCTATGTTTTGACTGCTTCTGATGATGATGCATCTGCTGTCGAAGGCTTGCTGTCATTTTTTTTTCTTTCTTCCGTTTTTTTGGTTTTTTCATCTTTAATACACTATGGAAATTCATGTTTTCAAAAGTCAACATAACATCTTTATCGTATATCCGTTATAAAAAAGTCGTCCATGCTTTATTCGTCGCTTTACTGTCCAATGCTGACAGACAACGGATCGAAACTCTGTATTTATTGCGAGCCTTATTTATCCGATGTAATCATTAAATCGATTTCTTTCCACTAACTCCTTAAACGTTGCTATGAAGACATTGCGATGGCCATAAATTTGTTTACTAAATTTATTTGTGACGGATTTTTATTCCTGACCACTTTGCAAACCTTAGAATCATTTGTTTTGAACGCGCAGTTTGAGTAACGTTCAACGATGGCGTAAGTAGATACACCGAACAGAGTTCAAATTCCGGCCGAGCATTTAATTTCGCACTATAACACTTGGTAAAGTGATGGGCCCATAACTTTACCATATAGACAGTGAATCAATAATAAGGTAGACCGATGGCAGAAGGTAAATTGTAAACTCATCACCTGGAAAAAAACGGGATTTCTTCCCAACAAATCATATCAATTAACACTGTTTAAAGAAGCTGTAGAGAGCCATGAACACCTAGATCTTGAATGTAAATAGTAATAAAAAAAGAAAATTTTTTTTTCGTGTCGAAACTTGATTTTTTTCTTCTCTTTTGTTGTTTGTTTCCTACTTTTTTTTGTTTTTATATTATCATTTTTATTCTAAATTTGTGTTTATCTGATACTGTTTCTTCCACGTCCTGGGTAAGACAATAAACTACGTCCAGCAGCAAGGCCTCTGATAAAGAGGTTTTGAGGCGCGTGGAACCACCTCTTAATTGTTGTCCCAGGTTCACCCTGACTGCGGGTGGTAGCACCTGTTGGGGTCCCAACTATGGGCGAATAGTTAAATATTACCAGCAATAGCTTTTTGAAAAAAATTATTACCAGCAATACAATTTTGAAGGAAAAATATTACCAGAAACAGATTTTTGACAAAACAAAATATTACCAAATAAAAAAAAATTGTCGGCATTAAATAACCCATTGACCAAAACAAAATAAATCAAACCAATCTAAACCAAAAGATACATATTCTCATTCATACGTTTGTCGGCATTAAATAACCCATTGAGTTTGATATGCTGTAAAACAAAATAAAACCAAACCAATCTAAACCAAAGAATACATATTCTATTCATACAAATCTATCCTAAAAATATTGTCGGCATTAAATAACCCATTGAAATATGCCGTAAAACAAAATAAACCAAATTTCTAAACCAAAGAATACATATTCTATTCATACAAATCTATCCTAAAAATATTGTCGGCATTAAATAACCCATTGAGATTGATATGCCGTAAAACAAAATAAACCAAATCAATCTAAACCAAAGAATACATACTCTATTCATACAAATCTATCCTAAAAAATATTGTCGGCATTAAATAACCCATTGAGATTGATATGCCGTAAAACAAAATAAACCAAATCAATCTAAACCAAAGAATACATACTCTATTCATACAAATCTATCCTAAAAAATATTGTCGGCATTAAATAACCCATTGAGAAATTGATAAAAACAAAATAAACCAAATCAATCTAAACCAAAGAATACATACTCTATTCATACAAATCTATCCTAAAAAATATTGTCGGCATTAAATAACCCATTGAGATTGATATGCCGTAAAACAAAATAAACCAAATCAATCTAAACCAAAAATACATACAACCAAAATACATATTCTATTCATACAAATCTATCCTAAAAATATTGTCGGCATTAAATAACCCATTGAGATTGATATGCCGTAAAACAAAATAAACCAAATCAATCTAAACCAAAGAATACATATTCTATTCATACAAATCTATCCTAAAAAATATTGTCGGCATTAAATAACCCATTGAGGTTGATATGCCGTAAAACAAAATAAACCAAATCAATCTAAACCAAAGAATACATATTCTATTCATACGAATCTATCCTAAAAATGTTTTCGACATTAAATAACCCATTGAGATTGATATGCCGTAAAACAAAATAAACCAAACCAATCTAAACCAAAGAATACATACTCTATTCATAAAATCTATCCTAAAAAATATTGTCGGCATTAAATAACCCATTGAGATTGATATGCCGTAAAACAAAAAAAAACCAAATCAATCTAAACCAAAGAATACATATTCTATTCATAAAACAAATCTATCCTAAAAAATGTTGTCGGCATTAAATAACCCATTGAGATTGATATGCCGTAAAACAAAAAAATAAACCAAATCAATCTAAACCAAAGAATACATATTCTATTCATACAAATCTATCCTAAAAATATTGTCGGCATTAAATAACCCATTGAGATTGATATGCCGTAAAACAAAATAAACCAAATCAATCTAAACCAAAGAATACATATTCTATTCATACAAATCTATCCTAAAAATATTGTCGGCATTAAATAACCCATTGAGATTGATATGCCGTTAAACAAAATAAACCAAATCAATCTAAACCAAAGAATACATACTCTATTCATACAAATCTATCCTAAAAAATGTTTCTTCTTCCCATTCAAAATTAAACCAAACCATACCATTTCTTCTTCTTCTTCTTCTTCTTCTTCTTCTTCTTCTTCTTCTTCTCATTTCTGGGATGAGGAGTTATCATTTTTTTACGCTAAATTCCTCTTATTATTATCACAACGTTCCGGCACTTGTGTCTTCCGCCCTTCATCAGGTGTATATCAAGATGAGTAAACTATTTCGAATTCATTTATGGAATGTGGAGTTATCATTATTTACACTATTTATACTTGGACTACTGTCGTCATCATTGTTCTTGGTCTTATAACTTTTCGGCCTTTTGTGCGCTACGGTCTTCCTTGGATGTATAACGATCTTGGTAACCTACAGGAAATTATGAACTGAAACATTTATTTAATCACTAGGAATAGTTCCTGTTCCACTACCAATGTCTAGAGATATATTTCCTAGTTCTTATGTTTAGTACAATTCAGTTACTGTTCGCCCGTTTCCAATTTTTTCAAGTTAGACACTGGGCGACGCAGGGATTGAACTCGCAATCACTTTGTCACCAAATTCCCAAATCCACGCTTTAATCCACTAGGCACTTCTTTTTATTTTTTTTTGTTTTTTTGTTTTTCATCTTCCTTTTCCTTCTCTTTCTTCTTCGTCTGTATATTCTTCATATTTTTCTATTTTATCTGGCTTTCATTTCTTCCATGTCTTTTTTGTTTATGTCTTGTCTTCTTTAGAATTATTCTTTTGATTTTTTTCAGTTTCCTTGAGATTTTTTATTCATTCTTTTGTTCATTTTATTCTCCCCCTTCGCCTACTTTCCTTCGTCATTTTTCTTTCATCTTATTTTTCATTCGGGCGTTCTCTTTGCTTTCATTCATTTTTCAATCATTTTATCTCAACGTTATTCCTTCATTCCTTCATCATCATCATCATAATCATCATCATCTTCTTCTTCTACTTCTTCTTCTACAATATAATCATTTTCTTGGACTTCTTCATCATGAGTTACTTTTTATCCTTTTTCATTATTTTCTTCTTTTCCTCTTCCTTTTTTTTTTTAATCTACTTCACCATCAGCATCACTATTTTTTCTTCAGCATCAGCATATTCTATTTCTCCTTATTCTTCATTTGTCTTCTTCATCATCATGATTTTATTTTCTTTTTTCATCATTTTCTTCTTTTTCTTCATCCCTTTTCCGTCTTCTTTTCCGTCTTCTTCTTCTTCTTCTTCTTCTTCTTCTTCTTCTTCTTCTTCTTCTTCTCACTCTCTCTACATCACGTTTAATATCTCTATTTTATTTTTTATTTTCCTTATTTCTCTCCCTTTTCATTTCTTCCCTCTTTTTCAATTGAAAATATTTCCTTTTAAAACTGATTCCTTGTCGTCACTTTTATGCTTGTCGTCGCCATTTTTTGGCTTACGCTTCTACAATAGCTGGCTGCCACGACTAGGCAGGAAGATTCAATTGGCCAGCGTGAGAGCCGACAGCTGTCTGACACGAATGTTAACTAGCATGCAAAAAAAATCGATAGCGGCATTCGTCACAAGTGGGAAAGATTTAAATCTGCATGGCACTTTACTCCAATTGGCTCATTCGCTTGCTTAAACTCAGCGTTGATTCTGATTCCGCGGAACTGGGTTGGGTGTGAAAAAGTATTTGTTGTTAACATTCTTTTTTCAATCGTTTTTTCCAGTTACGAGTCCTGATCGTTTTGTATTCATTTTGTTTAGTTCTTTTTTTTTACCAGATTTAATGTTTAGTATTGAGCTTAGAAAAAGTTCGCAGTGTGAGATAGGCAAGAAGTAAGGCATGTAGCAACATCAGCACGGCAAAGGGCACTCTTTTAAAGGCGAGGAAGGGCAAGAATATTTTAGGTCAAGAGATAGCGATTGCTGTATGAGTCGTACGATTTTTGAATCAAGCACGGGCCACGCCGGGCCTTGCTGCTACTATATATATATATATATATATATATATATATATATATATATATATATTAGATTATTCAAGGTCACAATTATAAATCATATGGTGGGAATTGAAATCATTTCACTGTCAAAATTGATGTAGCTACAAAAATTATCAAACCATAACTTCAGGTATAAATGCCCTCACAAGTTGAGCGTTGCGTAGACCTGGCCGAAACACACAAATATTGAAGGCCCTGTAGACATCCAAGTCACAACTCAGACAAAACCGGTCTCGGATTACAATCTTGTTAACCATTATTCCATCACGTGATTTAAGCTCTTGAAAAATGCTTCGAAATTTTGCTCCAGTACGATATTGTTTTTTTGGTTTTTGTAATGTGTCTTGACGCTCTTAAAACAATGTCAATCAATATTTTATTCGAGTAATGAAGAATAGTTAATAAATAATCTGTATTGAAAATAATCAAATTCAGGCTAGATTCGATCTCGCCTCACATGAAAAACCTTTATCGCCAAACCTGTTTTGTAGATGCACAAAATATGCAACATTTCCGATAGAAATGGATTCAAGTAATAATCTTGCCAGGGGCTTCTTTTTTTTTCATTTAATTCCGATCCTCCTGTTTCCTGAAAATCGTTGAATGATGGTTGAAAGGATGTGAAAAAATATATAACAGTAATTAATAATTAATAATGTTTTGTCTAAGAAATTCAACGAACGATCAGATTATTACGAGGGCTTGTTAAACAGCAGACATTATTTAAATATTTAAATGAATAGTAATAAACAATGTTTTAACTGCAGGAATTTCAGTCTTAATCAGACAATTTTGCATACTTTAAAAGAAATAGAAATAAAAGAAAAAAGTAATAATTATTAATTATGTTTGATGTCGCAAATTCAAACAGGATTTACTAACTGGGATAAAAACAATAGTAATAACTTTAATGAAATACACGTCAAAAATAATGTCAATTGAGAGCGTTTAATCTTACTTCCGGAAAGGTCAAGTCTATTAGTAAAAAGTGAGAACTTGGAAAGGGGAATTAACAGGTGATAACTGATAACTGACATCCATTAGACATGGCACGTGGAACTAGAACCGTCTATCCCAGCGAGCAAAATAAAGAGTTCAGTTCAACATTCCAACCACCTGAGGAAGGCCGGGGCGTACAGCGACCGAAACGTTGTAATAAATATGGCGACAAAGACGAGGAAAATAGTCCGAATAATGTAAAAAGTGAAAAAGCAAGAGAAATATGTTGGAAGAAATACTGTAAAAGTTTAATTACAATATTTCATCAAATATGTTAAGACATCTCTAGATAATTACATCCCTTTCTTTTATGCGTCATGCGCATTCACAAGTTCCTGTTTAGTTGCTCAAAGTAACGTTTGATATTTTTATACTTGTCCTGTCACCTATTTACTCAAATTCCTCAAGTACGTTACTCGCATCACTTTTTAACATTGTTTATGTAAAAAAGAGACTACATTAAAGTTTAGAATTAGGAAGAAAAAAAATCACCTATCTAAAGCAGTCACAATTTTTTGGGGGAAATATATCGTTTTTCTAAAACATGATCTATTTCATAGTTTTAACTTTCACAGATCCTGCAAAAAAAGGAAAAGAACGAAGAATGCGTCAGCGCCTTTTCATTGAATCAGAAAATAACAAAAAAAAAATCGAGATTTCCTGAGAAAAATAGTTGAGTTTCTTCTTCCAAACGTTATAACTGAGAATTTTTGTTAGAAAAATTTTGGATTACCATTGCAAGTCAAACTCAACACAACCTTCCACTCCGTCACTGATAAGTAGACAACAAATCTTTCCTGCCAGGGACAATAAAAGTAAGCAATATAAAGCATATGTATTGTGCTATTTAATTCTACAAATTCCATTCTCCTGGTGAAAAGAAGGCTGATTTGATTTTCAGCAAGAGACATACAAAGTGTGTTTTTGGCGTGACGACAGACATAGAAATTAATATACATACACAAACAAATTCTGAAATCAACGGTGCATTTTTATCCGCGTACTTAATAACATTTGGTGTCATGACGATGTCACAGCTGGTTTTCTTTCGTTCGATATTGCTATGTGATTGCTAAATACTCTAAGTTTTCTTTTGTCACCATGTTCCTTCCCTCACTCTATTTCCATGCGTCAGTTTTCTTGTAACTCTAACGTTAAACATTCTCCTCGTTCTTTTAAGCATTTCGCCACAAGCAAGGAAGGTGTGTCACTAGCACACAGGTGATTTCGCTGAGTAAAAGTGAGAGAAAAGTGTAGAGGGATGTAGAAAGAAAAAAGGACAGGCGTCAAGGCAACAGAAGGTGGCGACTGACGTTGCATTGAAACCTTTAAAGATTGTAGATATCCGGGAAGCAAGTGAGAGAAAGGGAGTTCCAATGTACGAGGAAAAAAAATTGTTGGAGTACAAGTAGTGGTTGCATTTAACTAATTCATTAGTAAATGAGTGGGACCTAGATGACAATCTATTAACACACTCAAATTCATGTTGTCGGGACATCAGGGAAAAAAACTCGTCATAGAAGTAGCTATGAAAATACTTTTTAGAAAAGACAGAGGGAAGCCACATTACGTCTATGAGTGTCTGAAGTCGAGAAGCCAATTCAGGACCGATTACATTAAAGATACTTCTTTGGATTTTGTCGAGAACCTCGAGATTTACCCCAAGGGCACCAGACCATATATGGCAACACTATTCAATGCAAGGACGAATGGTAGATTTATAGATATGTGAGATGGACTCTGACGAGAAATAACTTCTGGCACGACACAATAAACTGGCTTTCTTTGCAAAAGTTCATATGTTCTGTCTATGGTCATCTCAGCTGTCTTTATTTGTGAACAAATTGCCTACCATCCATCGCAATATAAGTGATTGCATATTATATAGCTTTTAAAGTTTCTAACAGCATTTTCCGATTGCCTAGTAGTTTACTTCGCTTCAGGAAGGCATTATTTGTCATTCCTGTGTACCTTCGGATTTTTGTCACATTTTTAGTGGTCTGTTACTAACTAAATACACTACCCAATTTCTCTAACAGTATGATTTTGATATCCCAAATACATAGCTCACACTTTTAGCATTTACTAACGGCCATTGATTCTAACTTCTTACAGATTATATTGCTTTCTCCTCGCTTTTCTTTATTTCCATTGCTAAGAGATATTTCATTTTTCTTTCTGAACCTGCCAGCTGTCATCCGATATTTTTATTTTTTATTTTTGTTAAGATCACCGTCAGCCAATAATAAATCATAGTAGGGCTTCGACATCTCTTCGGAAAGTCTCGGTGGACTGGCTAAATATGCAAAACAATATATATACATATATATATATATATATATATATATATATAGATATAGATAGATAGATAGATAGATAGAGAGAGAGAGAGAGATGCAAAAATAAATAATAAATGTCAGTCCTTCATCAAAAGATTTTTTTAATAATTTTATTTTGACTACTTTCCTATCATTATTAAAAAGTTGTCAGTTTTAACCAGTTAAAGTTGTTCAAGATGAAAGAATTATGCAAAGAAAACAGTGTAGAATTTCTTTTTTCGAAAACATTGATCCAGTTTACTCAATATATCATACTTATTATAAAACCCAGGTTGTTTGTGTGGGTGAACATAATTGTTTTTGCACGAAATCAATTTGAAAACACGATTAAGAGGCATCGCTGTTTCGAGAATGAAAGGAGGACAACTAATATCGTGTTATACTTATTATAAAACCCAGGTTGTTTGTGTGTGTGTTCGTTTATATATGGGATCGGATTTCCTACATTTTTCAACCGATTTCAACAAAAATTCACTTTTTTTTTTGTTTTCAGGTAGTGTTTTTATTTTCTTATGCACTTTTTTTTTTATTTTTACATTCAGCATGCTTTAAAAATCCCATTTACAATTGTTTATAATAAAATTCTATTCAATCGGTAGACTCATAACGATTGAAAACAATGTTTTTGTTTGAGTTTGGGTTTGACCAATTCGTAAAAAACAAAAACAAAACAAAAAACTAATTAAGACATGCGTGTCTGTCAACCTTAAACAATAATCTTTGTCAATTTTATTTTTCAGTCTTTATGATGGTTGATACTTGATCTATCTCTTACTGTTACATCCTCGGGAAACGCCGGGCTTTACCGATAGTTTATTAATAATTAGAATTATTTCTTCTCTATATATGAATTTTCATACAGTTTTAGAAAGAATTTCATCTCAGCACGGTTTCGAATATTGCGACTGTATCCCCCACGCAGAAGTATAAGGCCCTTGAAAATTGGTCACATTCCGGACAGACACAGGTATAAGCAGTGTTTTTTTTTGTTTTTTGTTTTGTTTTTTTTCCCTTTAGACTGAAGTATAAAGCAAAACAGTATTAAGTATTTACATTTTGACTCAAATATAAAACGGAACAATACTTTAATACTTTTAACTCTAGTATAAATTAACCTATTATCTCAAGTATAAACTAGACCATTACTTACTTTTTGATTCAAGTATAAAAATGTTAACTTTTAGACTCAATTATAAATCATATCAATGTTCAACAAAATTAACGAGCACCTTAGAGTTTCTGCTCAAAAGCAACAAATTGTTTGTGGGTTTTTTTTTAATAATGAGGACAAAGAAAGAAAAATGGATTATTTACAAAAACAATTTTTCCAGAGAAAATGAAATGAGACAATTTTAAACTATCCGAAATCGAAAGAAGATGATTCTGTGTACACTATTTACATTATTTGGACTATTGTCTTCATCTTTGCCGCCATATTTATTACAAAGTTTCCGCGCTTCTACGCTACGGCCTTCTTCTGGTGGTTGGAATGTCGAACTGAACCATTTATTTCGCTCGCTGGGGTAGACGGTTCAAGTTCCACGTGCTATCTTTAAGGCTTAATAGATGTAAGTTATGAGTTATCGCCTGTTAATTCCTCTCTGAAAGTTCTCAACTGCCTTAACCGGGTATTGAACTCACACTCTTTGGGTCCTGTAACTGGATCCAACCAGCGCCTTTATCCACAGTGGCATGTGACCTTGAAATAAAGGGTTCATTTCGAAATTTCAACCACCTAAAGAAGGCCGGAGCGTATAACGGCCGAAACGTTGTGATAAATATGTCGACAAAGATGAGGACAATATTCCGAATAATGTAAATAGTGTGTTTTAAATCCAATCTCAGAAATATAGACAGATACCGAAGGATTTATACTTTCATAATGATTAGTCTCTATGCATTATCTCATAAATAGAAAGAATTTTTTTTTTATTTATTTACTTTCTAAAAATATTGCAGTTTTGAAAAGAGAAATTACAAATATTCACTAAAATTGTATTTCTTAAAATTTCAATACCTGGTTAAGGCGGTGGAGAACTTAGAGAGGGGAATTAACAGGTGATAACTGATAACTGACATCCATTAGACATGGCACGTGGAACTAGAACCGTCTACCCCAGCGAGCGAAATAAGAAGTTCAGTTCGACATTCCAACCACCTGAAGAAGGCTGGAACTTACAGCGACCGAAACGTTGTAATAAATTCGGCGACAAAGACGAAGAATATAGTCCGAATAATTTAAATAGTGTACCTAATTCCTCATCTCAGAAATATAGACAGCTAATGATTCTGCGTATCTGTAAGGATACCGTGTTCCCCATTGGAAGGAGGTCGCCTCCCATCAGGACAATACCAAATCTCATGTCTTTTTACCGTTCCAGCAGAAATTGGTACAGCTTGCCCGGGATATGATGCAACACCCATCGTATTCACCAGGTGTTGCACCTTTTCCTTACATCTTATTTTGATCCTTACACAATTTTCTTAAGGGCTAGATATTCAATTCTTTTCAAATCTGTAAAAACCACTTGAAAAATTATCACAAAATTTATCAAAAACCACGCAAAAAGCTGCCATGTTCTTGGAGGATGGTATCGTCAAGCTGCCTCAAAGATGGCGAAATCTATCTAGAAATATCTAAAGATTATCTTTGAATGTCACTTAAAAATACTACAGACTTTTGTTCCCTTCCAGTTGCCTAAAAATGGAGAAATGATAAAAGATCATAAGTTATTTTACGACCTAGAACATTGAAGCAGTTAATAAAATTTTCATTTTTCAGGACGTTCTGGGAAATGCTTGTATAAATTTTCTCGTAATATTTCTCCATTTCCGGAAAATGATATTTGAGATTTTTTTTTCCAGAATTTTTCAGAAATGTTTCAGATTTCTGAAAATCTTTACCTATTATCTTATTCTTTGAATATTAATCGTTAACATTATTTTATTATTATCCTAACCATAGCCAAAATACTGTCTAAAGAGATTGATACATAGATAGATTGATATGAACAAACTTAGATAGATATATAGATAGAAATACCTAAACTTGGATTAAAAAAAATAAGATTTTGATAGTAATTTGAAATTCATCTCTGGCTGCGTATAATAACGAGATATCTTCGTTTTATGTGCTGTGTCCCTTGAAGACGTAGACGATCATGGTTCCTCCTCTTTCCCGTATCGCTTGTAGCTCTCAATAAGTTTGCTACTTCCCACAGGTCATGATCTGTCATTCACTTGCTTAAGCCTTGCTAGGTATGTAACGCGTTGCTTTCCCTTGTAATCTTCCCTAGACGACCCGTAAGTATCAGATTCTCCAAGCCCTCTTTCATTTTTTTTGTTTCCAGAAATTTCAGCTGCCTCTTTCTGATGTTAAAAGAAGTTTCAAGATAAATGCTTGCATCCTCTCCAAAACCTCATTGTTCCTCAATTGCTCGCACGATGATATCCTTAGCATCCTTCTGTAGAACCACATCTCCGCTGCCTCTTTATCTTTGAGGAGGACCAAAGAAATTCTCCTGTCTCGTAATACTCTTCCTAGCTTTTGGAATACGTCGTTGGTCACCCCAATGCGACTTCGGATAAGAACGTTGCATTTACCGTCCTCTGTTAAAACACTGCCCAGATTTTTTTTTTCTAAGCGTTTCACCCCAAGCAAGGCGGGAAGCCACTAGGACGCAAGGGGTTACAGAAAATTTGGAGCAAGATCAGATAGGAATGACGGAAGAAAGGATGAAGAGAAGAGGAGTGATAGAGAAAAGGACGAGGAGAAGGGTAGTGGATAGATCAAAGCAACTGGAAATGTCGATTGACATTACATTTGAATAGTTGGAGATTATAGCTCTCAATGAAACTGGAATAGCGGAGTTTCACAGGCGAGAGGTGCGAGACATGAAGCTATTGGAGTAGAAGAGACGGCTACATTTAGGAGTTTCGACAGTGAAGGGGTGAGAGCGAGATGCGATGTAGGGCGCTTGAACTCATGAAGTCTGGGAACCAGCGAATGCAGCTCCTCGGAGCAATTGCCATGAAAGTATTTGTAAAACAGACAGACAGAGAGAGGCGACGACGCGTCTGTGAGAAAGTGACTGTAGACGAGATGCCAGATCAGGGCCAATTATATTGTATATCCGCCTCTGGAGCCTATCAAGAACCCCGAGGCAAACAGAAGGGGCTCCAGACCATATATGGCAGCAATACTCCATGCAAGGACGAATTGTTGATTTGTAGATCTGAAGGATCGATTCCGGGGAGAAAAATTTCTGGCGCGGCACAGGGAGCCAACTTTCCTTGCGGTGGACGAAGCAATTGACTCAATGTATTTGTTCCATCTCAGGTCAGCTGTCAACGTGAGAACGAGCAGCCGCAGAGAGTTGCTCCCGAGAAGTTGAGCGTCAGACATTCTAATGGAGGGCAAGGAAGGATCTATGTGGTGATTAATAGAGAGCAGTTTGTTTTTGAGGCATTAAAGTTAACCAACCAATTCCTGCCCCAGTTCACAACCGATTGGAGGTCCTTTTCGAGACGCACAGCCAGGTTAGTTTGTGACACTAGATTTGTTTTTGAGACAGGAATAAAATGTCGTGTCATCCGCGTAGATGTCAACTTGGGAATTTATGGCATCAGGAAGGTCATTTATGTAGATAAGGAATAGAGTGGGGCCTAGGATGGAGCCTTGAGAAACACCTGCGTTCGTGGGAAGGGTCAACACTTGCTTGATTTTAGTGTTTCCGACCTGTAAATCCCATTTCGGGCTCTCTCTTTCTTTTCGTATAGTTTATGCTTAGTCCCTTCTTTTCGTTCTCCTTCTCTACCTTCTGTAGGAGGTTTTGTAAATTTTTTTCCGTGTTTGCTATCAGTACTGTGTCATCAGCGTATCTTGGTTGTTAAGATTGTGGCCGCCAATGCTAAATTCCTGTAGTTTTTTTTTCCAATTCTCTCGGAACTGTCTCACTGTATAGTCTGAATAAGTCCGTTGAAGTGAGCCTAAAATGTTCTGCCACCCACTTGCTTAAAACAGCCACGCACCTCATGCGTTGCTTTCCCCTGTCTCTTTTCCCATCTATCTGCCCTGTCAGTATCAGATTCTCTAGGCCCTTCTTTCTCATTACGTGTCCCAGAAATTATATCTGCTTCTTCCTGATGTTAAGTATAACATTTATATATAGTATTGTTTGCATCCTCTCCAAGACCTCATCATTGCTAACACGCTCGGTCCATGATATCCTCAGCATCCTTCTGTAGAACCAAATCTCCGCTGCCCCCAGTCTCTTCTTCATCTTTGAAGAGACCTCCCAACATTCGCTACCGTATAGGAGGACAGATGTAACGTAGCAGCTCAGTACTCTTTTCTTGGTCACCTAAGAAATCCTCCTGTCTTGCAGTACTTGTCCCAGCTTTTGGAATGCGTCTTTAGTCATCCCAATATGTCTTCGGATCTCAGCGTCGTACATACCATCCTCCAGCAAAACACTTCCCAGATATTTTAAACTTCCGCACTTTCTAGATTTTGGTGTCCTGGACCTGCAAATCGCATTTCGAGCTCTTTCTTTTAACTGATGACTAGGCATTCTGTCTAATTGTATTCTATACTTAGTCCCTTCTTCTCGCTCTCCCTCCCTACTTTTTGCAGGACGTTTTGTTGTTTACTATCAGTACTGTGTCATTTGTGTATCTTAAGTTGGTAAGATTGTGGCCGCCATTGTTGAATCTTGGTAGGATCTCCAATTCTCTCAGAATTACTTCGCTGTATATGTTGAATGAGTCCGGTAAGAAGGCACATCCTTGCCTTACGTCCCTTTCTCTTTTTGTATATTCGCTGACCTCATTCTCAATGCGCACGCAGGCCGTTTCCTACCAACATAGGTTCTTGATTATTCTAATATCTTTCCCGAATATATCAAGGTTGCTGAGCAGTTCTACCAGATCCTTGTGGCGTACTTTGTAGAACACCATTGTGCAAAGTGAATTTGTACATTTATATATTTGTTCTTGAGAACTGACTGCAAAAATAATGAATATTTATTTATTAGATAGTGTAATGACAAAAGTACACAGGCGTAGGCTTGAAGAAAGCTTTATTCAAATGAGAATACAAGGTCGCATATAGTGTCCTTTTATAGTCCCAGTAAACAGAAATAGCGCTCTCAAACAGGAGAGTAACTAAACAAGGGAAGACCAATCTTGATTATTCATAAGATTATATATATATATATATATATGTGTGTGTCTTTGTGTGTTGGTGTGGATGTTTGTGTGTGGGTGTAATGACAAAGTTACGCAGGTGTAATCTTTAAGAAAGCTTTATTCAAATGGGAATAAGAAGGTTCCCAAATAGTGTCCTTTTAGAGCCCCAGTAAACTGAAATATCTTTCTCAAAGAGGAGAGTAACAAAACACGGGGTGACCTATCTTGATTATTCATAAAATGAATAAATAATATAAATAAACATTTATATTACAGTGTAACCCGGATATAAGAGACCCGGATATAAGTGAAACCTGGATATAAGAATGATTTTCTCTGGTCCCAAATAAGAGCCATACTTACCTAAACAAAATAGACCAAACCCGGATATAAGAGAAACCCGGATATAAGAGAAAACTTCTCCGGATCGATAAACTTTCTGATATATAACGTTACACTATATATATATATATATATATATATATATATATATATATACAGTGTAACACGATATAAGAGACCCGGATATAAGAGAAACCCGGATATAAGAGAGATTTTCTCTGGTCCCAAATTAGAGCCTGTGTTAATGTATATAAAATAAGACCAAACCCGATATAGAGAAAAATTGGATATAAGAGACTTCTTCTCCAGTCCCGACAACTCTCTTATATCCGGGTTACACTGTATATTATTTATTATATTGTTTATTGGAGTAGGTGGTTAATTGATAATTGATCTAAACTTTATAAAAATAAATAATAAAGATTTCCTAATAGTTGGTTCCCATATTTTAATAATTTATTTCATATTTATAAATTAATGAATAAAAATTTATGTCATATTCATTTCTTTATAAACTGGTAACTGATGACTAATGCATTGCATTAATTATAATTGCATTAGTTTTTAAAACATGGTAAATATAAAATTATTCTTGCAAATAAACAGTCGCAATATATAAAACAAATGAGTCCGAGGACAAATAATGTATGAAGCCCCCAAAAACTCACCTTTTTTTAAAGCAACATTTACAATAAGACGAACCAATAAAATAACGTAAGCATTTTCTCGATTGTAAATGTCGTCTGTATGAATATGGTTTCTTTAATTTAATGAAGATAGAAATTACATTATTACCTAATTATAACTGTAATAGTCACAATTATTGTATTTGATGTAATTTCCCTACGCCATTATTTAATATTACAAGATTAAGAAATGAATCTACTTATATTTATGAGTTGTCTACAGCCTCCGGGGAAAATGTGAATAACTCAATCGAGATTAGACGAGGCGGTTAAACTAATTGACTGGAGTGAAATTCAATTACTATCAGAAATCTATTTATTACAACGTTTTGATACATGGCACGTGGAACTAGAACCGTCTCCCCAGTGAGCGAAATAATTTTATTAAGTTCTGACATTCCAGCCACCTGAAGAAGGCCGGAGCGTACAACGGCCGAAACGTTGTGATAAATATGACGACAAAGATGAATACAATAGTCCGAATAATGTAAATAATGTAAATAATACCTCATCTCAGAAATATAGACATAAACCTTTTAATTAATCTACGGAGATTTTCCCCGTGTCTCTTCGCGTAACTAGGGAATTTTGGACCAATTCGAAATCACTACTTCTAGTTACCGCTCGTCTAATCTCTATTGAGTTATTTTATATTATTCGGACTATTGTATTCATCTTTGTCGCCATATTTATTACAACGTTTTGGCACATGGCACGTGGAACTAGAACCGTCTCCCCCAGTGAGCGAAATAAAGGGTGAAGTTCGACATTCCAACCACCTGAAGAAGGCCGGAGCGTACAACGGCCGAAACGCTGTGATAAATATGGCGACAAAGATGAATACAATAGTCCGAATAATGTAAATATTGTTAAAGGGCTTAGTTCTAAATTCACTGAAGTTTACCTGGATCGACAAGCACCTGACGAAGGTCGGAAAACACAATGGTAGAAATTTTGTGATATCGAGTTTAAAATTGATCGGGAATCCCTTGACCCATCGTGGTCGTGAGGGGGGGGCGTCATATGCATTGCAGCCGCAGTAGAAGTGTTGTTTTTTGGACAGAGCCCAACATTCTCCAGACTGTTTTTTTTTTTTTTAATTCAGAGTTACATTCTCCGAGACTGATTGCTATTGAACACAGTCTGATGTGGCGGGGGGAGAAGAAGATCCATACCTTTCCCAATGGTACTAGCAGGCAAGTGAATGCAATGGATCTGACTGGAATTCGAATTTGGCTCTCCGATTCCTCAATCGATTACTAATCGCTATTCTTTAATCCACAGTGCTCCCTCCATGTCTGGATGTAAATAATGTAAATATACATGCGCGCAAACCTTTTGCGCGCCACTTGGTGAATTAATCACTTTTGTTAATTCTGCCCCAAAATTGAGAGTGATTAGGGGTACGTTTGACATTTTATTATATTTGAGGACCGAAAAAAAAGTTACTGCATTTTTGCTAATGCTGCGTAGGGATAATAGGAAATGATAGGCCGAGCTGAAACGTTAAAAATGACCATGCAAAAATACTGGGTCACCTACGTTTACGTTTCAATTGTTTATTGATGTTAAAAAACAGTTTTAAGTTTTCGGAAAGTACAAATCATGAAAGTATGGAGTTAGCAATTTGTGCTGCTTCCTTTGGCACGAATAATTGACTCATTTCGATGTGGCATTGAAAGGAAGAACGGTAGGATTTTGATTTAGAAATTTACCTGATCTTTCTTGGCAGTAAATCCAAAGCTTTTGAAAATTGCTTTGTTTTGCTTGGAGCATTTGTTCTTTCTGTTTCCGCCACAGTGGCTCACTTATATTGAGATCAGGCCCTTGCGCTGACCCGTCTTACAAAAGTTGAACATCTTCATCAACAAGAAACCATTTGTTGCACGTAAAAGGCGAAAAGGAGCACAGTAATGCTGGAATATGTTTTGTATCTTTATAGACTTGCAGAAAATTAAACCCTATTAAACTGAAGGAGCCTTCGCTGTTTAGACTTTCATGAACTTTTACAAATTTTCTTCTACCATCGCCTTTGATTATAGCCCACACCATTTCGTGTCCATAACTAAACTTTACGATGAATCAAGTTTATTTTGCATGTTTTTTTTTCTGATATATTCTCAATTTTCTATGAAGAAAAAAAAATTTGTTTTCAATTTTTACAATTTAAAATTGAATAATTCATAAATTTTTAAATCTATTAAAGTTCAATTTCGATGAGATAATTCTTAGGGAATATTTGTATTGAGTAAAACAAAAATTACTATTCATAAATTTTAAAGATCATTACAATCTTGAAGACCCCAACCACTTTTAAGAGAATTTCGATTTGTTTTTATATATTTATATAGTCGCTGAATTTTTGAAGTATGGATGTACAAAGCGATAAATCTATTTTTAAAAGTTCACCTGTTTTAAGGGTTGTTCCTCTTTACTGGAAAAAAAAATAATGAAATTTGTCGTTTGCTACACTCTACTTAACTATGAACACGTTCGGCGGTCAGAACGCCGTAAATAAATCGATTAATACGTCAGAAAAACAAAGCCCCGTGAGTAGGAAATGCTTGCATACAATTTTTTTTTTATGTTATAAGTAATAATTGTTTCAAATCTGATTAACTTAACTTTAAATTTGATAATTTTTTCAAAAATAACGTTTCAGAAATATGTATGTTATTTTTGCAATATGTATCTGCTTCAAGAGTAAAACTGACGGACCTAAATAGGAAAGCAAGTAAATGGAAGGGAGTCCCACGGGCGGGAAGTGCTAGATATGAAACTTGGAGTAAAAGTAGGGATTGCATGTACCTCCTTCAACGGTAATAGGGCCGGGCCTAGATAAGGAAGCAATTTCAAGGAAGGGAGTCCCACGGGCGGTAAGTGCAAGAAAAGAACTTTTGTAGTCAAAGTAGGGGTTGTATCTACCTGCTTCAATAGTAAAAGGGACGGACCTATATACGATTAAATTCATAGAGTCGGGCACCAGGGAAAAATATCGTCAATGCAGTTGCCATGAACTGTAGAAAATAGAGAGAGAAGACACGTCACGTCTGTGAAAAAGTGACTGAAATCGAGATGTCAAGTCAGGATCAATTACATTGCAGATCCTTCTTTGAATATTGTCCAGATGAATAGGTATGACAGCAGTATTCAATGCACAAACTAATGGTAGATTTGTAAATGTGCAAGATGGACTCTAACGAGAAACATGTTCTTTCACGACATAATGGCCCAGATTTCCTTGCAGTAGATGCATCTATTCATTCGATGTAGTCGATCCACTTCAAGTCAGTTGAAAACGTGATGTCAAGAACGCCCAGTGTGTTGCTCTCTAGGAGTCCATCGTCAGCCATGCTGATGGCGGTAGAAAAGTTATGTACAAAACTGTATTATGCAAGTGTAGATAACTCAACTTTCCACATAAGTTCCGTGTGATATTTTTTATTAATTTTGTTGGGGAAAACTTAGTGGATCTTATTTATCATTAATTACGCAGGTGCATCTGGAATTGAAAGCGAAATGTCTATTATATATTTTTGGGCATGCCATTTAAAATATACGGAAGTTACACTACATAACCAGAAGAATCTTTTGTGTTGGCTTGAGAGCAAAGGAATGCCTGATGTTTATCCACTTACTAAAATGAATGCAACGGAAATCAATGATAAAAAAATGTTAAAATAGATTAGTGAAGGCCTATTGAAAATGCAAACAAGATTTCATGAAGGAAATTAAAATAATTTCAAAATGGTGGACATCTATTAGCAAACTCACTTAATACTGTTAATAAAAAAAACAAGGCAGAATTTTAATGAAGACAACGATTTTACCATGATGGATATTAATATATTAATAAAAAAAATTATTTAAAAATATGGAATCTGCGATTTTAGGAATTCATCGGCTTTTCACGTTTAAATGAAATAAGTTTATGTTTAGTTTACATGGCTATAATTTATCTATATTCATATTGCAATTTATTTATCCATTTATGAATCCGTTTTTAAATCGTTGTACATAATGCTTAGCTGGGAATCTTCATTAGTTCTTCGTACTTGTGGCCTTTCGCCGGATTAAGATGGGCATATTACCGTGTATAATCAAGCGACATTTGAAGATCTGATTTTGAAGCTAATTTTAATGGGGTCGCATAATACACGAGATATGAAATTAGCGTATGTACTGTTGGCCCTGGCTACGCCGTTGGCTAAAATACATATCCATTTACTGTAGTCAAATTAACTTCTAAATTAGGTCTTCAAGGGTCGCATGATACGCGAGTATATACGGTAAATATTAAGTTTTTCTTTCGTATACAAAGTCGTGTGGAAAATTGCTACCTATCAATTTCTTTCTTTCTATCTATTTATCTCCCCCTCTCTCTCTCTCTCTCTCTCTCTCTCTCTCTCTCTCTAACTAATTCATCCACAAAACAATTTTTTATAGTGAACTAAAGAATATAAAACAAACACTTATTAATAATAGCTATACAGTTGATGAACAAAATGTTTTCTTAGAAGATTTTGACTGCTGTTACTGCTTACTGTTGCTTTCAGTATTGAAAACTGTTATTTTTAATTGAAGCGAATTTAGTCTACACTCTTATTTTCTTATTTCATTTTGAGTACTTTTTTTTTTAATATGATGTCTTTTAAATATTCTTACTTGCACCGGACATTTAACTCAATTTGTACGGCATGCTCATGGAGTGGTTTGTCTTCCTTCCGAAGTGCATGTTGAAACTTAAATGAAGTTGAAACTTTATATATCCTTTTTTTCCTGCGTGTGTAGGTTTGCCTATCGCCTGGTCAATACTTCTCCCACTTCTCTTGAACAGGCATAGAGGCTCATCCATTGTTTCCTGTTCAGGAAGCGGTTCTCAGGTTTTTTTTTCTTTTCTCTGGCCTCTGTAATCGTACTGTCGTGAATCCCTTGTGATATGTACACTTGTGCCAAAGTCTCTTCATACTAAGGGTACTGAGTTGACAGTTCTCGAGTTGCTGTTCTCGACTGGTAATTAGGAGCCTTATCTCTTGCGTAGCGTCTGGAGTGGCTGACAAACGGTTGGTGCTTGTATTGCGATGTCGCGAATAGAAGGGTGTCCCTGCACGCACCTCCGGTGGGAAACCCTGGGGCCACGTTATGTTGCAGGCTGCACCAGCTCGTTTCTGTCCGTGTCACATAGGATGACCTGCTGCTGCTATTAATTTAGACCCTTTCATCAACAACATATCCAAACATGACCATAAACTATCATACAAATAAACCTAAACTAGCCAAACCCTTTAACACACACACACACACACACACACACACACACACATATATATATATATATATATATATATATATATATATATATATGCCTGTTTCATTAAATAATATAGACAAGTCTTGACTATTTATTTTAAGCAAATTTCTTTCATATTGTCTGATAAGCTAAATAACATTATCCTTGAAAGACGAAAGGAAATCACCATATTGGTACATGTTTTTTTAATCCTATCTAAGCTTTCGGCTTAAATAAGCCATCATCAGAGATAACAAGTACATTACAATAAATTAAACAATACACGGACATAGGAACAATTGTAGTCTGTTTTGTTTGCATGGAAGATTTCGAAGCAACGACAAACTCGTGCATACAAGCCACTGGAAGCGAAAATCGCACCAGGGCCCATGACATCACAGATGAACACGCGGGAGTGAAAACGAGAAGTGTTAATTATGGGAAGCCGTCGGTATAAACCAATGGCTTTTTTTTATCAGTTATAGGCATTTACGTATATTTGTGGAGTTTTCATACTTTATTTTGTTCAGGTTGGGTTTCAACTGTTTTATGTATATAACTTCAAGAATTTTTAGTTTTTGTTCATTGTTTTAATGTTTAACTATAGTTTTGTTTTTCCAGGCATGTTGTTTTAAATGCCTAAAAATGTTAGATGTGGAGCCAAGCGTTGTGAAAGCGAGTTTGTGGTGTGACCAACATAAATATTATTTAATACATTAGAGATACAATCTCCAGAGGGCATATTGAATTTGTAAATTATGTTGGTTTTTTCAAAATTCATCCATTTAACGCTAATTTTGGAGAATCATTGCGAGTAATTGAATTGGATATACTAGATTTAGTGTAGTATATGATTAAAATTAATTTTTTTTGCTAGGATCTCTTGTAGATATATTAGTATTTAATAATTTTTTAGTATATTTTCATCTTTCATGTTTATAATTAGTATGCATTTGACTACGATATAGGAGATTAATATGTTTGGGATTAGTTAAAAACTGCAGTATTATGTTCTATTTTTAATTAGTATCATATTCTTCTAAGAGAACATCTTATAATTATATATATATATATATATATATATATACAATCCATTATTTGAAAATGGACAGAGTACGACAATTATTTTAAGACATTTTATATTACATATATATATATATATATATATATATATATATATATATATATATATATATATGTATATATATATATACACACATTATGAAATGGACAAAGTACGACATTTATTTTTTTTAAGACATTTTATACATACATATATATATCTTGAGGCAGTTGGTTTCAGTGAGACATGTTTCATTGAAGAATTTAGACATATTCTGTCTACTTATTATCAATTGTATCTTTTCATATTCCCGGCTAAGCTTTTGGCTGCCGTTATTGAAGTTATGTAATAAAAAAGAAAATTAGAAAAACTTTCGAAAACCATTTAATACCACAGTAAATATGTCGATTGCTAACTTTGGAAGAGAGTTCCACAAGAACTTTCGCACAGAACTTCCGGTTACAGCTATGGATTTCAACTGTAAAACTGGTGAGATATTACCCGCCAATCAAGTACTTAAGTTAAATTCATAGAGGTACCATAGAGGAAGTTTCATCAGAACAATCGATCCTTCTTTAGATTTCACCAATGATCTCCAAATTTATAACAAGAGCGCCAATCCATAGGTGATAGCAATATTCTAAGCATGGACGAATGTTAGACTTATAAATGTATGATAGATTCGAGTGAGAACACTTCCAACAGACCTAAAGAACTGTGGCATTGTTCTTGAGTTATGTAATAAAAGACAAACGTAGAAAAACCTTCGAAGTCCATTTAATAACCACAGTAATTATGTCGACCCCTAACATTGGTCCTTATTCGTTTATGTGAGGAGACAAAAAACTGCAAGATACGTTTTTAATCAGGAAGATTTTGAGAGACTCGCTGATAGAAAAAGATATTTCATGATTTATGACCTTCAAATAGAAATATATATGTTAGTAATGCGTTTTCATACTTGCTCCTGTTATTTATTTATAGTTATTCCATATATTTTTAAGGAATTCACCGCAGAGAATGTTGGAGTGCCACTAGCACGCAAGGTGTTACAGAGAGTGATAGAAAGAATAAAGAGGGTTGTTTGAGGAAAGAATATAGAGAAAGTCGGTGATCAGGATCAAGGCATCAGAAGATGACGATTGACATTACATTTGAATATCTGAAGGTTGTAGCTATCAGGGAAAGAAAGTAAGAGGAATGGAGTTCCACTGGCAGGAGGTGCGAGAGAAGAAGCTGCTGGAGTAGGAGAGACGGTTACATTTAACTGTTTTGACAGTGAAAGTGTGGGACCGAGATGCCAACCTAGCAGCACGTTTAAATTCATAAAGTTGGGGTACCAGTAAAAGTAGCTTGTCAGTGCAGTTGTCATGAAAATATTTGTAGAAAAGACAAAGGGAAGTCACAGCATGTCTGTGAGAAAATGACTGTAGACGAGATACCAGATCAGGACTTATCACATTGCATATCTGTTATGGGACCTTACCCATAATAATATAATGGACTATTCCATACGTAATAAATACTGCGCCTCAAGAGGAAGCAGGGGGTACCGTCTGAAGTCTGGAGTTCAGTCTGAAGTCTGGAGTTCAGTCTGAAGTCTGGAGTCTGTCAGTCAGTTAGAGTGAGTCAGTCAGTCAGTCGAGTCAGAGGCAGTCCGAATCAGAGTCGCGTTCAGACAATTACTACTAAACCTGATTGTTCGTACTAACACTTTCTACTTCTCTGTATATATTCCTTCCTGTTTGTAATATATTTGTGTTATTCCATATCCGTGTTCGAGTTCTTCTTTATTGGTTCTACCTTGGACTATCACCATGGTACAAGGAACCGGACCATAACAATATCCGTCTCGTATTTTGTCGAGGACCTCAAGATGAACAGCGGATCCATGAGACCATATATGTATTCAATGCAAGGACGAAAGGTAGATTTACAGACTATCCTAAATTATAAAAGTTTACTGATAAATTTTCTCAGCTCTTTTTAATATATTTTGATTGTCATACGTATAAATTTTTACCCACTCAATTAACCTTATTTATTCCATGTCCGATTTTTAATAAGAAGGTCTGGTACAGACAGCCTTTTCTCAAGGACTGTGACTTTGTGATTCAGGCTCCCGTGTGGATATTTTCTTGAGCCCTTCAAGTGAAGAAGCAATACTCATCTCTCATTCTTACCTACAATCTTCATTTCTTCTATCGTCTTCCCCATTTATATCAAACGTCTTATTCATCATTACCACATTGACTGTAACACTCTATACTTGTGGCTTTCGAGCCTTTTATAGAGTGAACTTCCTTATAAAGAAAATCACTTCTTTGAAAGAAAAAAGTAAAAGATATTCGTCTCCTCGTTAAGTGCAATATCTCTTCAGGACAAAGGATCATGTCTCTCTTCAGCCTCTTTTAGTATATCTTTGAACTGTGCATATTTCCTCCGGGAGAAGATGGCAAAATGGTTTCCTTTTGCTTTTTTTATTTTCCTCTTATTTAACCCATAACGTGGGGGTAGGCAGAACATTTTGACTACACATTTCTCCAACGATATCAATGCGAAATAAACTCAGATCGAATTTAAATAACGTTCTTTAATCCGATATTTCTCTCATCCTTGTCTGACCATTTCCATTTTTTCTAAACCCGACCTTCCGTATGAGATAACATTTAGTAATTCTTTAGGGAAAGTCGTCCAGCGCATGACCTATGACATTATCTGTTACTAAAAAGACACGATTGAGATGTCTGTTTTTTTTTTTTCTTAATTTCTTTTTATACTGTTGTTATAATAAAAATGTTAACTAAATAAATATTTTACTTTCTATCATATTTTATAAATTCTAGATTGAATTTAAGCACCACAACATATTTATTTCTAACAATGTAAATTTACAGAGCATAAATATTATAAATTAGCTGATTGAAAATATGTTTTTTTTCGCTACACAGTAATAACCATGTTTCAAAAAGGGAAGCTATAAACTTTAAATTTAATTATATAATAAAATTAAAATGATTAGTTCCGTTTCGACTTCAAGCGAATATTGGAATAACTTATTTTTAAATTTACTGAGTTTTAAACGCATACAAAAATTCATGATTCACTGTTTCTATGGATACAGAGAAATCCAATCATTCAGACAAGGGGTGGTATCGTGTTCATTTTTATTAACTTTTGTTGTATCAGTTATTAGTTGTATCAGTTATTTGTTATTAAAGAATCGAACATCTAATCCATTGTACAATTAGTAAATACGAGGATTGTGTCGTCCAGCGTGTGGTCAGTAAGTTAATGCCTTCTTAATCTGTTAGTGATGTGAATCCATCATTAATTTTAATAATTAACTTTTAATTGATTTATACTTTGAATGACTATTTTACGATATATATATATATATATATATATATATATATATATATATATATATCATATATATATATTTTTTTTTTTTTTTTTTTTTTTTTTGATGCATCACATCGAAAATCAAGAATGCAGCTTTTCTACAATAAGTTGTTTTTTTTTCCGTATGTAAGAATAATAATAAGCAAATATTTCTCCATTCTTCATATCACTATTTTTTTTCTTGTAATGCTGTGAACGTTAGAATTTTTGCAATATTATTTTTCTTCTCATTACATTCAAATATTTATATATATATATATATATATATATATATTCTTATATATTTATATACGTCAATTGACATCTTCTTTATTTTTATTTTAAGAGTACCAATGCTTATTTTGTTTTTTGAAATGTTGTTTGGAAAAAAAAAAAAAGTATTTTTTTTATATCGCTGTTAATAATGCCCATATTCATCTTTTTTGGACTTTAGCTAATTGAATCTAATGCAAAGATTTTGATGTCCAATTTCTTTAGGCCAATGAATGGTTTATAGCGCACAACGCTTGCCCTGCTCTTCATACAAATTTTGTACACAGTGATTTTTTTGGTAGTTTTTCAAAGTTTAAGACCTCCCCAGTAAAAATCTGATACGTGCACGTTTTTTACGGTCCAAACACAACATTTTTTTTTGGTTTTTAATTTTTTAGTGCACTTATTTTTCTCCTAAAAAAATAAGATTTATTCTATCTTTGACAGGAAGATGATTGGAGTTTCTAACAGAAATACATTTTTCTGACTCGAGATTTTTTGCTCGAAAATACTGCAATTGTGACACAAGGCCAAAGTAGTGACTTTCCAACAGTATCTTAGATGTGGCACAACTCTGAAAGTAGAAGGCACCCAGTGAGGATCGAACTCACGACTCAGTTGTAATTGTTCTGCCGGGATAAAGTTGTTAACCATAACACTACATCTAATGCCCAAATACTTTTTTCTAACTCAAGAGAAAAAAAACTGAACGATATAGGTGTCGCAGACATTTAATGATATATATATATATATATATATATATATATATATATATATATATATATATATATATATATATTTTTTATTTTAATGATATATGATATACATTATCCCCTTTGTTGTTTTGTTCAAAGATGGAGGATCTTTTTCAATCTAAATATGAATTAAGTTCTTGAAAGGTAGAACTGAAGTTTTACGTGGCGACCACAAAAGTTGTATAATCACAGAACACAACGCTGAGGAACGTGACAATTTCTCTGAAGATCGGGAAGAAACCGAACGTCCGCTTGGTGCGTCCTTAAAATGATCGGATATGAACTTCAGACAAAATGGAAAAGAGAAATAAAAAAAAAAAAAAACGAATTATAGGTAAAAGGAATAAAAATACTATTAGACCAAAAACTAAGTGATTTAAATTTTCAGTTGAGTGAACAGTTTATCGCTGTTACTTTTATTGCACCTAAATGGCCTTACTGAAGAGTAGGAGAACTATGTAACTGGTTGATATATGGCACAGGCCATGGTGTAGTAACATTTCAAGCATTACGTACGAGTGACTTAAAATCACGCCTATGGTTCCCTCTGTAATGAAGAGAAAGTGATTTTACGAACAAATTATATAACCTCCACAATAGTGACCCATTGCGCCTTCTTAGACTGACGTATTTCGCTAACATGAAGTTGAAAAATTATATCGAATCAATTGCTAAGTCTTCTGCTAGGAAAGTTGTTTCGCCAGTCCGTGCTGTAGAGTTTTATACACTAGAGCAAGGGTCGGCAACCTACGGATCCGGCCCGCGAAGGCATTTTGACCAGCCTGATTACCAATGACTATTTTTAACATGAGAGACGAAGCTTTCGAATTAGACTATCTGCCAGTTATCTTTCATGAGACTTATTTTACCAAGTTGCGTTGCCTACGTTTAATGTCAAATAATGGATACATATTTGTTATGACCCATGGCTACATTAAAAGATAACAGAAGCGAAAGGAACGATAAAGTGAAAGAGGCCAGGGAGGGACTGACATGCGAGGTAGCAGAAATCTAAAGACAGTTAAACATACGCGCATTATACATACATGCCTCATAAATGTGTGGATGATACCGCATGTGTACGTACGTAAGTGTATATGTTTGCAACTATCTGTACTCATATGTATGGGTATATGTGCTTCGTTTTTGTTTGATGTGTGTGTGTGTGTGTGTGTGTGGTTCGTTTGTGGAACAATTTTCAATAACAGTTTCAAACCTACACGCCATAATTTCATCCATTTCACTTCGGTTGATTTTTTTTTTACTTTGAAGTATTTTGTCGTTCCTTGAGGAAAAGTAATTTTTGTTAGGTGTTTTTAAATTTTAGAGTTTCTTTTGTTTTTTTCTGATTTCTCAATGTTTATTTTCATTATGGTCTTAAATATTTAGGTTGACAGGGGGTCTGCATATGTAATTTTCCTTAATTTTTCATTAATGACCTTCGTCCGTCATTTATAACACGATCCGGCCCGCGGGGTCGAATGAGTTGCCAACCCCTGCACTAGAGTCTATCTGACATATTTTATTTTTCGCTATTATTAATAGAATAATCTCATATTCTCTAACACTCAATAACCCCCTTGGATCTTAGTGGCTTTATTGCTTTACTTTGGGTGAAAGGATTATATATATATATATATATATATATATATATATATAAATAATATATATATATATATATCAAGTGTATATATTCAGAATACTTAAGAATGCGTATATACATGTACGCCTTCTAAATGGCACACCTAATTTAATGAGGAAAATAACGCTTATTAATAATTTTTATTTTGATTCATTCTCACTTGTTCACACACATTTTCTCTCTTGCCAAGAGGTTGAGAGATGCTGCTGTCAAAGGAAAATAACTATAGAAAGCCGGAGTAACCTCCCTTACTTATTAATTCCGTTATGTTTTTGGCATAGTTTGACTAAGCCAAATACATAACAATGATTATGTGCGATGTTTCTTGAATTTTGTAACTTGTCGTTGATGGTAACACTTTCAGAATATTAAACAGTTGGTGATTTTTCATAAGGAAAGTCATATGAGTAAAAAAATATTTTGCTTTATATACTAGAAGCGTTCATATTAATCTTTCTCTCTGGAGAAGAATTTTTTTTTCTCTTAAAAAGATATTTTTTATGTATTTTCAAATGAATAAATTAAAAACCAATCATGCGAAACAGCACGCGTTAATCACGATAATATTTGCGATAATATTATAGAAAATCTTCAATTTTAAATAGTAGAAAAATATTTCCTCTGTTGTGAAAATGGTCGCTTTACATTGAATGAAAAATTAATTTGAATCTTTTAAAAGCAGCCCGCCTCAGGATGTGCCATATTACAAAATTAAATTTGAAGTTTTTAGCTTCCATTTTTGAAACATGGTTAAAAACATATTTTAAACCAGTTAATTTATAATATTTATGCTCTGTAAATTTATATTGATCACTGTTTTGAAAAATAAAAGTATCAATAAGAACACCGGATTATATATATCTTATTGTTTTTTTTTATATATATATATATATATATATATATATATATATATATATATATATATATTATAATTATGTTTTTGGCTGCAATTCTTTTTTTTATACAATTATATTAAACACGAATGACAAGGTACTGCGATTAACTTTTTTAATTATTTTTTCTTGTGTTCATAATTTTTCTTAAAGAATAATGGAAGCAAAAAAGACATCATTCAATAACATGAACAATGAACACGATCATGATGTTCTTACTGTATTTTACACGTACGTCGAAGAATGGAAGTTTATTTTTTTTTTTTACTTATTTCGTAGGTAAACTTAAGGACAGAGTTTGATTTTTTTTTTCAAATATGGTTTTGAGTGAATCTATTTCTTTTGTGCTTTTTACAGTAAAATTTGGTGCACTTTTACCACCTCATTTTGTAAAAAACTGTAAAAGCAGAAAAAAAGGCCAAAAAATATTAACAGTGAATGCCCACTCAGATACAAACTAGCCATGAAAAAAAATTTTCCTTTTCTTAATACACAGAAATTCATCCTCTCGTCTACTTTTTCTTAAAGAACTCAACAATGCAAAACAGGCACTAGTGAACAATGGTTCTCCAAACAACCTCATCGACCACCAGATTAGACTATTTCTTTACAAAGAAATATAACTATACTGAACACATAGAAAAATCAATAGCATAAATATCTTCTACAAAAGCCAAAATGCACTTCATCTATAAACGAGATGAATCTTTACTGAGAAATATCATAGAAAATACACTACCCAGTTGATCGAACAAAAAAATTAAAGTAATTATCAATTACAAAAATGTAAAACACCTAAACTAATACTCAAAAATAACAGCACACCTTAAAAATCAAAACTGCATAGAACGAACATTATTAACGAGTTCAAATGCCCCTTTCAGGGACTATGTTCCTGATGAAATCAAACTCATTAATAATTAAATCGGTCACACTACTACATGCCTATCCAGACGACTTACGTTACACTTACCTGACCAAAGCTACATCAAAAGTTATTTAAACGCAGACAAACTTACCAAACTCCATCCAAAACATACTAGTAGAAAATACAAGTATAATAACCTCATCGACACGTAAAAATTATAGAATAAAAATAATTGAAGCCTTAATAATAAAAAGAAAAAAAACCCAACACTCAGTAATATTAACTACGAACACGGACACAATGTGCTGACTGTATTAGGAAAATACAACACTCCCATAACTCTGGATACATACATGCAACCCATACATCCAGTTAAAAAGTAAAGATGAAATCATGAAATCTTGATAATGGCTAAAAGTATAGCCAAAACAACTCGGAATTACAAAACATTTGGACCGTTTCTGTGTCCAGAAAAGAAACACAAGAGAAATTAAATTAAAAGTTTAATCGCATTACCTTGTATGTAGCCTTTAATGAAACATATAGAGTGTATAAAGATAATAAATTTAAAATTTAGGTAAATTTAAAACCATTTTTTATGCTTGGAAATGTGATCTGAAGAACCAGGAAAAAACTCCTTCCTGGGGTAATAAAATATAATCAATGGACCCTTAAGGTTGTCTGTTTTCTAATTTTAATTGAATTAATATTTACTCTGGTTTGACATTGAACTCTCTGGATTACATCCTCCTTGGGATTATACATACGGTTTACGAAACCTTTCATTACCTACCTACCTATATATATATATATATATATATATATATATATATTATTTATTCGCAAATTATAACATAAATATGTTAAAAAATCACTACAAAAATACCCATTTTCAAGATTTCTGATGAAGTGATGGTGTTGAATGTAGAACCTACATTCAACATCATCACTTGATAAGACACCAGATGTGTGGAAACAAAATGGCAATTTTTGTAGTGATTTTATAATATATTTATGTTATAATTTTCGAATAAATAATTATATTTGCGCTACTCTGTATTGAGAACTCTTTTAGAAATAGTATTTTTGGGTTATTGAAATTTATTCTATATACACCAATCCTATACTTGGATATATATATATATATATATATATATATATATATATATATATATATATGTGGGGGGGGTGTTTTATACTCAGTATTACATTTTAATGAGAGTCTGTCCTCAATGATGAACTGAATGAGAAATTTGGTTTGATGTTTTTCCAACAAAATGGGAATATCTCCTTTGACAGGAGCCGAAATAAAAGCCGACAGATTAAGAGAATCGACCCATAACCCACCTCTACCGTCACCAACCGTCGCAAGTGAATCATACTCTTATGCTTTCGACCATTACCATCGGGAGAATTCGCTTCAAAGTCGACGTAATTGTACCAATGCACCCATTACATCAAGGCAGACTCATCTGTCCATAAAATGCCCAATTTAAATATTGTAAAGGAGCAAATGATGTGTCTTCTTGAAGATTCTTGAGACAGATCCCTACTACATACTACCTCCTCTATCACCCCTCCTAATATCCAAGAATGTCAGTTAAACATCGTAGGGTCAAGAAGTTCTGTGGGCCGCGGATCGACTCTCGAAATCTACCATCTGAATGTTGAAATAACTAGTAGTCAAACACAGAACTGATTTTTTCTGTTTTTTTGGGTTTTTTTTTTAGCACGCGTATAAAGGGTTTCCTATCGGCCAGTAAATACTCCCCCTCCTTCTCTTGGACAGCAGTACAGGCTCATACCTTGTTTCCTGTTTAGAAAGGAGTTCCCGGTTCCTTTCCTTTTCTTAGGCGTTAATAGCCGTGCTGTGGTGATTTTGTGTGTGTGTGTGTTATGTGTGGATGGTGGCAACGTCTCTTCATACTGAGGCTACAGGGTTGGCAGTTTTCTGGTTGCTGCACCCGACTGGTAGTTAGGAGCCCGAACACTTGCGTAGGGACTTGAGAGGCTGCTCTGGTCAACAGTCGCATAATTTCAGGTTTCATGCAGTGCCATGGCGCGCATGGAAGGGTGCCCCTGCAATCTCCTCTGGTGGGCAACCTCGAGGCCACACTATGTTGCAGTCTGCTCCAGTTCCCTTCCCGCACATGTTACATTAGACAACCGATTGCTACTACTACCCTAGAGGTTTCCTTACCAAAATAACTTACCATGACGATAAGCAACCAAACGCATAAAACTAAACCAGCTCAACAAAATCACGTCAACCCTTCAACCTTTTTTTTTTCTCGAGCGTTTGTGGTTTTCGTACCAACTTCTGGAAGTGTGGAATCATTCGTCTACGAAAAGTCATCGGACATCCTAGCTCTCTGCGAATCTTATCTTAACTTTTCAATCACCTCACCTGATTTCTCGATCCCTGTCTATCTTTTTCTCCCTAGGAAGGACTTTAATATACACTTTCATGGTCTGGGAGTTTATGTCCGCGAAAATCTCTCGGGCAACACACTCCCCTCCACGGGTTTCGAACTTACGGTCTCATCAAGGCAGTTAGATATGCATGGTTAATTTGTAAGACTATTCATGCCCGCTTAAATAAACTATCAAAACGCCACAAATCAGATATATCAGAGGCGGCAAAGGTACAGTTGGAGAAACCGAAAAAAAAAAACTGTTCATCCGGCTCAGAGTATATTTACTAGTATGTCTACATTTCGAAATCACCTCAGACAGTTAGTTTAACAAGTTGGCCTTGTCTGGGTGCGTCACTATCGCCATCTTTTCTTTCTGACAGAGCCTAAAAACATTATCAATCCATATATAAGTCTTAACTATCCTTAATACACATCATTTTATGCTGGGGCTTTTATCGTCTTTATAAATTCCCACACATGGTTTGCAAGTTTGGTGCAATTGCAGTAGCTCTCCAGTTTGAAGGAGGATTTATGATTGTAACACCTTTTCTTAAACGCGCCTTCAGCACACCCTATATATACTTTGTTCTGTCCCGCGGAATCCTCTACGTCTAACTTAGATACCACCCTCGTGACATTGCAGCTAACTTCTAAAGGGCACTTCTTTCGTCTCTGCTGCATTAGTGGTATTGCTATTAGTGGCTGTCTTGAATTTCCTTGTGTTTTGCTTTTTCATAATGCTTTTTAGGTTATTTGTACAGAAGTAGCTTAGTTTTATAGTAGTTTATTTAAAATATTGGTAGATTAAAGGTTTTGGGGAAATGTTTATTTGACAGTTTGAAAAATATTTTAACTATATTGTTTTCACTTCAAGAATGGTGGAATGAATCAATTAATATATCTCTTCCTTTTTTTTTGCTTCTCACTTAATGGTTCGGTTGTGGTTGCTTTTGTGCTCTCCCTCTTTTAATACCCTTTCATACTCTTTCTTTTTAAGACTCAAAGATATTTTTAGACGAGGAAACCAACTTGAAACCAAATACCATATAAACTACTTAAACGTAAAGTTTAATCATCCTCCCACAATTATTAAGAATATCCCGAAGTAGATGGTAGACTATCAAGAAATTCCTGTCTAAAAACCTCTATCTATCTATCTATCTATATATCTATATATATATATATATATATATATATCTTATGCAGTGTTATATTAGAGCTTTCACATGTCCACTACAAAATTGTACATTTTTTGTTTCAGCGTCAAAAAAAGAAAAACCTTTTTAAAACGTCTCATCAGGTGTTACTAAAAACTAAAAAAAGTTTTTAGTAACACCTTTGACTCCACACCTGATGAGAAGTTTATAAAATGTTTTTCTTTCTTTTGACGTTGAAACAAAAATGTACAATTTTGTAGTGGATATGTGCATGCTAACTGTAAAACTGCATAAGAAAATATTTACGGCTCTACTTTGTGTATTGAACACTGTTTTTAAATGAATGTTCTGAACTCCGTAATCTTACTCTTCGTTCTCCTACACTTTAATATATATATATTATATATATATATATATATATATATATATATATATATATATATGTGTGTGTGTGTGTGTGTGTGTGTGTCTGTGTGTGTGTTCATTTAAAATCGGTCGACAACTTTTCTATTTTCTATTTCCCATTTTGCATTTAAGTTGTACATCCAGATAAAATTTGAGAAGCAAATTTTTTAAAGTTCATCATATTTTTTCTTCGCTTACTTCCGACCATTCTTCTTCCGTGACATTGATACCAATATCTTACAGAAAGTCTCCATTAGCTTCAACTTGATTTATTCTGAACGCTATAATTCTAATTAAAATCTATGCTGAAGAAACACAAGTGTCGTTATGTGTACAAATATATTTTTTAAACAATATTCAAGGAATATACCATCTATTTCTACTAATTATAAAAATGGTCAGCCCTTACGGACATATGCCATATATTGTCAACGTAGGGAATAATTAAGTTTTGTTTTTGTTATAAAAATTATTTGACGGGAAGAAATTACATAATTATTGAATATACGGGAGTCTAAATTGTTGAGAAAATATCAATAGCAGTCTGATTTAGTGTTTATATGTAAGCAACTTACAATGATATCTCGAAGATTCTTACAATTTCCATTTATTATTTCAGATCTATCTGCCAATATTATTCTAGAAAAGACATTCTATGTCGATAAGATGATACGTTCAGCTTGACATTGTCATTATCATCATTCCCTTGACTTTTGTAATCGTAGTGAGGAGATCCGAATGCGGAAGCCACAGTAAATCTCCTCCACGACGGTCTATCAATGTCAACCATCAGCAATATTGGTATATTCATACCTGTACATTGTTTGGCATTACCCAGCCAGTTTTTTTTTACGTTGGAGTCCTCTCTTATATCCACATTCAACGATGTCTTGCATGATGGTCTTGCACAGGCTGTTGCGTATTGTAATGTGTCCAAACGACGCCATTTTTCTCCGTTTGACAATGTGGAGAAGAGCTTTCCGGTGGCCCACAAAACTTTACACAGTTTTCCGCACGGATTCATTGGTTTTATGTTCCCAATAGAACATTTCAAAGAGTTTTCTCAGGCATTTATTCTCGATCGCTTGGATCCACGTTTCTCATCCATATAGGAGAATGGAGAATACCAGCGATTTGTACAGACCTTTGCTTTCTTTGAAAGCTGATTTTGATCCTCCATATTCTGGCCACTATTGCATAATTAAAGGACAAATGCTGCGTTCGAGAAGTTTATCAAAAATAAAAACAGTTTTTAACAAAAAATAAACGCTGTTTCATCTGTCATAATATTTTCTGTTGGCTTTTATCATATGAGAATATAGGGTAAAAATTTATAAGATAAATTAGATTCTAATGTCTCTTCTCCTAAACCCAAAAGTTGATGTCGCCTCGTGGTCACGAAAATCAAACATCATCGAAATTCGTGGAAGATTAATTGAAAATTAGCAACCCTGGAGATGTTGGCAGCTGGAGACGTGTTCCGGTGGAAATTTAAAATTCATATCTAAGGTTGTTTTGAAGTTAAATATTGGCTGTAAAAAATAAAACACAATAATTCTAAATGCAGGCAGTGATCATAGTCTTTTTTTTTCATCTCAATCTTGCATGAGGGAATAGAGGTCCACATGTTCGCACGACCGCTGCCTGACGATTGCGTAAAAGCATAAAACTTACAGTAGCGGTAGAACGCTGCGTGCCTGAATTTTAATTTTTAATATATATATATATATATATATATATATATATATATATATTGTCTTCCACAGGCAGACTGTTTTGCTGTATCACAGCTCATCAGTGTGACTAGACGCCTGATTGCCTGTAAGATCGAAACCCTGCTCATTTGACGTCAGTCGGAGAACGGTGTGGATGAAGGTGAATTTAAGCGTATTTATCTTTAGATAAACATGCCAGTGACTGAGAGAACTCGATTAGTTTTATCGAAGAGTATTGCATTAGTAGCAGTAATAGTCAATGTTTACAAACTCACACTTCTTCCCCAGAGAGCTTAACCGAAATAATTTTGCAGGAGCATATATATTGTCAACCACAAACTTTTTCGCTGTATCATAGCTCATCAGTGTAGATAGACGTCCGCTTACCTCTAGTTAGGATCGAAACCCGACTGAATTGGAGTCAGTCGAAGAATCTACCCCTAAGCCGTTGGCGCACGACAGGGATAAAGATGAATTTAAGCGTATTTATTTTTAGATAAACACTGTGGTAAATAATAGCCAGTTTCATGTAAGGAAACATTTGGCATTCGTTAAACGAGCAACCAGTACTGCTTTCCGTTGAAATTTATAAAGTCTTTCTATTAAGTCAACCTTTTCAGGAAAACAGGTTTGTAGTTCCACTTATTTGATTAATGACGGGGGGTGAGGCGGTTATTCCTAAATTTTTATTTGAAGTAATCTGGAATATTAACTTGTTATGTCATCATTTTCTCTTCCAGTTGTCACTGCTGTTAGTCCTGAAGCGATGTGGTGTTTGTTATTTGGTAGAGTTCTTTGTTTGTGATTCTGCAGTGCCAGTGCACAATGTTCAAAAAAAGAGAATAGGATGTGATTTTCTGTTCAAGATCGTTTTTATTCGAACTATGAATATCTATGTCATCAAAGTCCACTTCATCATCAGTAAATTGGCTACGGGAGCGGAAAGCAGGATGGTTTTCTTTTAGGCGCGTCTGAGATGTTGTATGGAAAACTTAAATAGTCATATATCGTCACATCTGTGTTTGTAAATGCGTATAGTCGAGAATACCGTGATTCAATAGATGCTGTATAGCTGGCTACTCGTAAACGAGGATACCCGTCTACTAGGGCAGGCTAGCTAATCCCTATTGCATACACGCCTCAGGCACATTTTTACTTATTCAACACCCACAGAGCCCGTTTATACTGTAACTATGCTAAGTAGACGTTATCTACAGTTTCTGGGAAAGAGCGTGTTATCTAGCGTGATCAACATTTGCACGGCCAAGATGACTACCACGGCTATCGACGGCCACAAAGTGTTCCGTCTACCCAATTTCCCTCACTAGTATGGTTTTCAGGCACTTTCTAAAGATGCCGCACGCCGGGATCGACCTCCATCCAGTCCGATAACATTAGGACGTTTCTTTCCTGATATTATGGTGAGATTCGAACCCGGATCGCATGATCAGAATGCGAACGCTCTAACCACGCATCCACATTCATATAAGTCTCTTTCATTGTATGTTTTTTATGTGTTTTTTATATATCAAACTCAATATATATATATATATATATATATATATATATATATATATAACATAATTTTAATTTATTTGTAACAAACAGTTATTTTTTGTGAAAAATTGAGGACAATTTGAAATATCAAATATATATATAAATAAATAAATAAATATTCATAAAATAAAACATTATAATTTTTAATTTGAAATTTTTATATATATATATATATATATATATATATATATATATATATATAAAATATATATGGAGATGTTCCTGTTTCGTCACTTTTTTTAGTATATATATATCTAAATATGTCTGGGTGCTTATGTATTATAATCTGATTGTGTTTGTGTTGTTTTACGCGTGAGTTTAGGACCCCAATCACATATTTGGGATTAAAATGTATATATATATATATTTCGGATGACCGGATGAAGTAGCGCCTGTTCTAACGTAATTTCAACGAATAAATATAAATTGAATAACATATATATTTTTCTGACATTCTCCTCAGTAATTTTATAATTTTTAAAATTAATAGTGTTTAAATTTGGTTTTCAAAATTTTTTTTTTTTATTTTAATATCAAATTTTATCATATAATTTAATAATTATTGGTTAGAATAAATTCTTTTTTATATTACCCGTATTTTTAAAATTTGAATAATCTATTATAATTCACTATTGTTGTCAAGTTTTTTGAATTTTCCTCATATATGTATTTTGATTAGTCATTCTAGCTTTCGTAAACAAATTTTTTCTTGGAAAATCGTTAATTATTTGAAACTTTTAAAACCATTTATTTTGCATTCAATATCATTCATACTTGATAAGACACCAACAGGTGTTGAAACAAAACTTTTTTTTAGTGATTTTATAAATATTTATGTTATAATTTTTTAATAAATAATTATATATATATATATATATATATATATATATTTAATTAATATTATATTTTTGTTTATTGTTATTAAACCAAATCATCCATGCAAATATAAACAGACTATAATCATTGTCTATCCGTATATTGCTTAAATAATTTGTAAATATATCATTGATATTGAATGATAATGAAATGTATTTTAAAATAAAAGATTAAAATTTAAAAAAAAATATGGATCAATATTGTTTTTTTCTTTTAATATTTAATTTATAAATGTTATTATATAGACATTCACTTTATGATAATAGAATTTTTACATAAAATAAAATAATATAACAAACACTTTTCTATATTGGATTTAATGAAACATTGTTTAATTTATATTTGTATCTTTCCATCAAATAAATCATAAAGAAACTTTTGATTTTTTGAATTACTAAAGAGTTTTAATTTCAAAATTTTATAGAAAATTATTTTTAGATATTTTTTTAGGACGTATCTATTATATCTTAATTTTTAGTCCTTTTGTTTAAGGAACCGTTCTAAAAACTTGTAGTATTTAATTTCAAAAATAAAGAAAAATTTTATGCCGTTGAAATCTAAGTGATTTTTGAAATAATAAAAAAAGAAGAATAAATATCTGTATTAAAAAAGCAAATTTAAAAAATCAAGAATTCAAAAACAAAGATTAAATAAAGATTATTTGACATTATTTACATTTGAAACTTTCTCTTCCTTCACTTGTCGCAGGTATAAATATATTATATATCATTTTGGTATTTCTCTAAATGATCCTTCAACAAGATGGATTGGAAAGTTTGATAAAAACAAAAAATTTAAAAAATATGTTTACATTTAATTTTCTTTTTTTTTAATGATCATTTTTTGGACATTTTAATATGATTTATTTTTTGGAATCGTAGAACCATCATCATGAATGCTTGAATAAGGGTTTATTTTGTTATATCGACACACTTGAAAAATAAATATATGTGACAGACACACAAATGTCCAACCACTCATTCAGAAAATATATATATTAATTTATATTTTTTTTTTGTATAAACATTTTCCATAGTTGAATATTCAAGAATCATTTCAAGTACTTTTGTGTTTTATCCATTAAATAATAATGAGGGTTTTCGTTACTTAATTCTTGAAGTTTTATATATCTCATCTGATTGATCAAGAAGAAATAAATCTAAAATTTTGACATAACTTGTCACAATTAAAATGTTAAATCACAAAACACAAAAAAAAACATGGTTCTAAACAAAACCTTCACGAAATTGAAATTGTGCTGATGTCAAGGTTTAACTGATATTAATTCAACGTGAATAAAGAATAAATATATATATATAGGTCATCCCATAAGTTCTGTCCGAATTTTGAATAAAGAAAACAAGTGACCAAATGTTACATTTAATTACAGATTCAATCAACAATGTATTTTCCCTGATTATCTATGACTTCCTTCCATCTATTAACAAGCTTACTAAAATTCCATTACTGTAAAATTCTTTTGGCTTTGATTTGAAGAACTCACAAATGTCAGTTTTAACCTCTTCCTGTGTTACAAAAAGCTGTTTCTTCCAAATGATTCTGTAAGCTACGAAACAAATGGTAGTCTGAAGGAGCAAGATCGGGAGAATAAGGTGGATGAAGAATTTTCTCCCAACCAAGTTCTTCGATCTTTTGTGACATGATTCTTGCTGTGTGGGGTCGTGCATTGTCCTGACGAAACATCACCTCTTTTCGATTCACTAGAGCAGGTCTTTTTTCCTCAAAGCTTGGTTCAAACGCTCTAATTGCTGACAATATATTTGAGCATTAATTGTTGCATTAGGTGGTAAGAATTCAAAGTGGATCATTCCTTGGCGATCCCACCAGATTGAAAGAAGAACATTTTACCCATGAAGTTCCCTTCTCGGTTGTGGCTGGGGACCTTCTCTTTACCAAGCCACTGTCTACGACGCTTAACATTTCGATAAAAGATCCATTTTTCGTCGCCAGTCACAAGTCTATCCAAAAAAAAAGGTGAAACAAGTTGGCGAGAATGGAGAGAAGAGCAGATGTCAACTCAGGATTTGAGGTTGTTTTCAGACAATTCATGAGGCACCCATTTTCCAAGTTTAGGAACTTTTCTAAGTTGTTGAAGATGACGATGAACAGTTGTATGGTTTGAACTGAGAACAACTGCTAATTCCTCAACTGATAAAGCAGGATTTTCTTCAAGGGCTGCTTCAAGAAGCTTTTCATCAAACTCAACTGGACGTCCGGTTCGATCTTCATCTTCAAGGGTGAAATCTCCACCTCTGAATTTTGCAAACCATCTTCTGCAAGTTCTTTCATTCACACATTCCTCTCCATAAACTGAGTGAATGTTTCTAGCCGCTTCAGCTGCTGAGTTTCCTTTCTTGAACTCATAAAGCATTATGTGCCTCAAATGATTCTTGGGTACTTCCATGTTAGCAGGGTTTTAATCAAACAAAATTTAATTTTATTGTTCTCTGAAATAAAATTTGATCAGTTTAAATGCATCTAAACATAAAAAATAATGTTCAGCTCCATTAGACATTATAAAATACTCTTTAAATTTCGTTCATTTTAACAAAAAGTTAAAATTCGGACAGAACTTATGGGATGACCTGATATATAACCATTATTCTTTATTTTCAAACTAATTATTTTTATTGCAATTGTTTTAAAGATTGTATTTTTTTTTTTTTACATGAATTTTTGAAAAGTAAAAAATTAACATTAATGACACTTAATTTTTTTTTAATTAGCTTGCCGACATTTGGGACATTTTATTTATAAGAGAAAAATTTAACAAAAACGAAATTTTTAGTTTTGGGATATTTATATTTTCTACTATATATTAACTAATTATTAAAAAGAAAAAAAAATAAAAATACAAAATCATATATATTGACCTTTATATATTTTTAAAATGATGGGAAAAACAGTTTTTTTGGTACTTTCTATAACATTGTAATATGTCATAAAAAAAATTATGTTCTGATAATATGTATTTTTTTTACACCATATCAAAATATACATTTAAAACAAAACAATATGTTGATATTTCAAAAAAAATCGTTTTAATTTTTAAAATAAAATGCAACACTAACTTTTTCATTAAAAAATTTGCGAATGATGGCTTTTAGTTTTATCGAGGATTGAAATGATATGATCTTTTAATTTTTTTGTAATTATATAAAAATATTATAAGTATGGTTTAAAAATAAAAGGTAATATCATAAATTCCAAAAAAACTTTGCTTACTTGATCATTCATTTAACATTCTTCAATTCTGGTCTTACCAAAAATATTAATTCCCAATTTTATTCTCTAAAATTATATATATTTTTTTTTGTTTTTGTTTTTTAATTTTTGAATTTTGTTGCTATTATTTACAATCCTTAAAAGCCAAACGTTGTTTTAGTTCTTTGTATATTTATATATATATATATATATTTATATATAATTTATATCCATTGATTGGCTATCACCTTCTTCATGCGTCTATAGGTTAAAACAATCGACAAACATCTGAAGAAATTATGCAAATTTTTTTTTCGTAACGAGGGTATTTATTTTTATAAAAAAAAAAAAATTTTGTTAAAAAAAGTCAAGTAAAATTTCAAAAATAAAGTCCAAACGTTTTTCACTGTTTTATTAAATAATTTAGAAGACTTAAATTACAAAAAAGTGTAATATGAAATTTATTTAAATATATCTTAAAAAATTACAAAAAATATTCTAATTTTTTTCTACAATATTTATTTTATTAATACGCCTGTTCAAGCATTGTGGATAATTTATCAAGTTCTATAAAATTAAAAAATATATTGAAGTTTAAATAAAAAAAATATAATATAAATAAATATAAAATAAATTTATAACTAAAAATAAAAATATATAATTAATTGAAATAACAATTAAAAATATTTTTTTTCATCAATTTTATTTTTAATTTTAATTAAGATTTTTTTTTATCGATGAAACCCCAGCTTCAAATAAATTTAAAAATTTTTTCAATTTTTAACATTTTATTTTCACTTACATTTATCGTAACATATAAAAGTGAAAAAAAAATATTTATGGAAAAAAAAAAAAAAATCTTTTCTTAAATTCATAAATTTTGAATTTAAATAAAAAATTTAATTTCATCAGATTTTTTCCTTTATAGAAAACCATTTAAAAAAAAAATAGAATCAACATTTTTTTTTTTCAGTTTTTTATTTTCATTTATTATGGAACAAAATTCATTAAATTTTATTCACGAAGAGAGATTAATTTTTTAAGCGATGAAGATAAAAACGACAAGGATGATTTTTAATCGATCTTAAATTTATTTTAACATATAATTATTTGATTTTTTTTTTTTTATTTATTTATTTATATATATAAAATTTTAGAAGAAAAATGATGGTGGAGACTGAGAGGTTTAAAAAATGTTGACTGTTGAGTTATTAAAAATTTAATAATTTTTCATTGTTGATTTTCTTATTTATTTACAAATTTATATTATCAATAAAATGATTTATTTTTCATTCTCTCTTTTTTAAAGAAAAATACTAGAGACCTTGCAAAAAATGGAAGATGAAATTGATGAAGGAAGATCTGATCAATCAATGCCATCTTTCACCCGGTTCAAAATTAATAATTATAACTTTTTATTTATTTATATTATTGAAATTTTATAATTAATTTTTTTATAATAATTGTTAAAAAATTTTTTAAAAATGAGTTCATTTTTCTTTTTTTTCCGTCTATCAGAAAATAAGCGTCAGAGAAAATTTGTTTGGCATTGAATTAAAGTTCCATTTGAAAATGGAAATGGAAGTGGAAAAAAAAAACTAAGAAGAATGTTCATTGATTCATGTCTCTTCCTGATAGGTGAGGTGGTTTTCCAGTTAAAAAGAACAATTGTTGAGTTGTAAAGTTACTGTCAGTGTCATAATAATCTGTCTTTTAGTAATTCATAAATTATGATTTAAAAATTTGAAAATTATATAAAAACTAAATTGAAATTAAGTTACTTGGGAACATGAGTTCATGCCTTCTTCATATAAAAAAAAAATTCCGTCATTTGTTACCTCATTTCAAGTTTTATTATTTAAAATTTATAATGAATGCCAACGAAAAAAAAAAAAAAATTATTGTTGTTGTTTTTGAATTACGTCAAAAATGGGTTCTTCAATTCAAACAGTAAAAAGCCCCAACCAAAATTTTTAAAAAAATCTATAACTTAAAATTTTATTATTTAATATATATATGATAAGAAAGAAATTAAAAACGCAGATTTTCAAAATAAAAAAAAAATTAAAAAAAAATTTTTTAAATTAAAATGATGGCTGATTCATTTCACAATTTTTTTAAATTTGTGTTTTTTTCATTATAAAAATAAAATTTTTAATCAATAACTGTTTTTAAAAGTATTTTAAAATTGAAATAAACAAACAGACCATCTTTACTTTTTTGTATATCATTATTTTTCTTCGTCTTATTTTAACATGCATAAATAGAGAATTATATTTTTAAATTGATAGAATGATGAATTAGTAATCGTTTTTTTTTTTTTTTTTTTCTTTTTTAGAAAATCTATTCATCACCATGAGAAATAGAAAACATTTTGGGAAATTATAACAGTGAGGTATAATTTACTATAAATCAAACATCCCTGAATTTTTTATTTTTTTAGTTTTTGTTGATTTAATTTTTCAAAATCGTGTTTGTTTTGTTTTTTTTTTTTTTTTTTTTTTTTTTTCCTTAATTGTTTCTATATACAAATTTTGTAAATGATAAAACCCTTCATGAAAAGTAACCACCGGGGCCAAAACAAGGGTTGACTGCATTCTGTTTTTGGACATTGTTGTTTAGCAAATATAAAAACAAATATATAGTGGCAAAGGTAAATAATGTTCAATGTTGAAGTATAATGCAAATTTGTTGTTATGATGAAAAAAGCGAAAATTTTTGCACTAATTAAATATGATGATTAACAAACCAAGAGAAGAAGCCTTGATTCAGATCAATTCCTTTCATTTGCAAAACTTCAAATGTGTTTTTTTTAGTTGTGACTTGTTGCTTTAATTAATCCAGAAATTTTGTAATTTTTCAAAATTAATTTTGAATGAACAGTGTGGAAAGGAAAATTTGATTATTGATTAATTCTTGTAGGTTGAAATTGTTCCAGGATAGCCACATATTTCTTTGATTAATTCTGGAATCAATCAAATAGTTAAATATCCTTTCCAAACATAATGTTTTGAGTGCAAATTTTTAAAATGACAATCGGAATACTAAATTTTTATTTATATTTAATGGATTTAAAAAAATGGATATCCACTATATATCTCTCCTCATTGATAATTATAAATAAAAGTTATATATATATATATATATATATATATATATATATATATATATATATGTGTGTGTGTGTGTGTGTGTGTGTGTGTGTGTGTGTGAAAATATATAGAAAATAGGAAAGGAACTGGTTAGGTAAATAATCCAAAAGTTCCTTAGTATTTTAGTTATTATTTTTTTAAAAATAGTGCTCGATACAAAAGTAGAGCATAAATATAATTATTTATTTAAAAATATGATTCCAACTTTTTTGACATAAGAGGTCTCATGTTTTAAAACAAAGCCGAAAACTTCAATATAATTATTTGAATTAAAAAATGAGTTAAAGTAAGCTTTATGTTTCAAGTGAAATTTTTTTTTTTTTTTTTTTTTTTGTTATTCCAAAAAAAATCTTTTATGTCTATGTGTATGAAGGTAATTTATTAGTTTTTTTTTTAATTTAATTGTAGTATTTAATTTAATTTTTTATATAGAACTTTGTTGTATGTATATTTAAGATCCTTGTTGCTGGATCGTTCCATACTTTATTTTATTTTGGCCGTAATTATCTTATATAAAGGGCTTCCAAACGAATTAAGTCTTTTTATATATTAATGATTTTCGAAAATGATTGAAAGGAATCTGGGAACAGTGGATTTCAAATTTTCTGAGAAGATTGAACTAAAATCATTCAAGTGAAACATTCTCCCTCTATTGAAAAAAATTAATGAAGAATATGATATTAAGATTTTTTAGGTGATGCAGTCTCCCAAAAGGAATTTAAAATGATATACGGTGTTGATGATGCAAAAAATAGTCTATTTGCTTTGCAGTTAACAATAAATGCAAAACTGGAAAGACAGACGTGTTTGGAATTTAATTTGAGAACAACAATTTCACAAGTTCACATTCTCACTATTTTTTTTCTATCCTCATTCCAACCTCTTTTTAATTTCAAAACCGGCTCCCAAGGCTTTTGATTCTTATCAGAGATAAGAATATATTTTCTGACTAATGAGAGAGCTGGAAAATAAAAAACAATTCCACCACCATTATTCTTTCCATGGTTCCATAAAGTCTGGGAGAAACCTCACAGCTTCTTCACTTAACCTGTTTTCAGTACCTTCAAACCGACTCCCAGGGCCCTTTCTTATCAGAGATAAAAATGTGTTTTCTGACCAATAGAGGGGCCAGGAAATTTGTACAACGATTTTGGAGGGGATCCATCGGAGCCTAAAAACTCCATTGGAGAATCTTGCCTATTTCTGTGAGGTTTCTGCCCACATTGTGAGGTCGACATTATAAAGCTCCAGCACCTCTTTCACCAAAGAAGAACTACTAAAGAGCTATCAAGAATGAATGTCGGTCCACTATTCAAGACCAATCCAAAAAGCTGCATCCCTTCACCATTTTCTGACGAGCCCACTGGACTTCTGTCGTCGACCAAAAAAAAAACTCACTCAGCTGCAGGATTTCTTTTATCTGCGAACAAATTTCCAACTCTACAAGAACTGTGAGTGTATCTATCTGAACCTTAAAAATAATATCTAATCGCTTAAAGAACTCTTTTTAGGCGCTCAGAGAAATATTTTTGAGCAAGCCTTTTTAAGTTAAGAACATTTTCTTTTTCCCTTTCTTTTTCTACTAATCGTCCTTTTATCCCTTTACCTTTTTTTTCTCTTTATGTTGTAAATAAACACTTTCTTCTTTTGTTGTTACACACCGAGCAGGAGTTCTGTTCTTTATTCGTACGCGCCTAAAAGAGAGAGTTTGTCCGCTCTAATCTTGATGTTTGACTCGCGTTTTTATCGCAATTTTTTAAACCTTAACCCTATTTTTAAACACAACCCTTTGATGCGGGAAATTTCCTAGCACGTGTTCATAATTAATTCATTGTTTTCTTTTTTGTTGTTTTTTTTTTTTTTTGCTATTACATGAGTTTGATTTCAATCTTATTCGCTACAATCATAATAAAACCCGAACATGTTTCTTAGTTACAGATGAATTTGTGAGAGACAATAATCCCCAAGTAAACGGCAAAGCATAGTTAAAACTTATCTCCAACAGATCATTGACTCAACGTAAGACAGTTTATTGCCTTCTTTTAGTGAAACGAATTAATAACGAACGAATGTAACAGAAGTATCACCCAATATAAGTCGTTTAAGCTAGATTGAACAGTGGAATCAACTATCAACTAATCTACAACATGGATTAATTAAAGAAGGTGCATTTCAACATTTTGATAACATTACTGAATACGACAGACACCTAAAGAAGACCAGAAATCACTACGGCCGAAATACTGCTACAATTCGAATAAATCAATGGTTGTCTGTTTACTTAATATTCACTGACTAAAGTTGTAGTGGACAGTGGCTGTAATGCTGTTGAGTAGAAGTAGAAGAAACATGGAGGTTCAGATTTTCCTGCTAGCTGGTCCAACGACACAAGAAAGTTGGACTTTTAATTAAGTCCAAAGAATGCAAAGAAAACAAACAAAACACAAGACCGATAATATATGTATACAAATATATATATTAATAACAGGTTACATAGAAACAGTTACAAAAGGACAAAGTGTGTGTGAATATTATATATGTGCGTTTGTGTGTGTGTGTGTATTGTGCTTAGCGTGTTCCCAGCATTTTGGGAAACGCTATCTCTTCACAGCGTTCACATTTTTGAGGTGGTAAGGCTGGAAGCCTGAGGAAAAAGAGAGATTTACCTCCAGGTGTCGGCGCACAGGCCTGAGGGAAAAAGAGAAAGAGGCGAAGGGTCAGCGGCTATTTATAGCCAGGGAAGAGAGACCCCTGGTGAAAGGGTTAACGAACTAAAGGAGGAGTTAACTCCGACAAAGTTTTACTATCTATGGTCATAATTAATTTCATCAGTGACGATATATACATTTACTTAATGTCTATTCCAGCAGTGACTCATATATATAATCTCCTCTAAAGTAATAATTTACTGAAAATCATCTTGATGCTCGAAACTGACAGTCTCTCTGCAATGTTGATTCGTATGTCTACACTGTTTATATCTATAAAAACTCTATATCTGTTGTGACCAAGTAATGGTTACGAAATAACAAAACAGGAGGTTGCAGGTAAATAGAGTATTGAACAGAAAATACAACAGAAGTGTGTTACACGACTTGGGAGTGTGTGTCGGTTGACAAGTGTTCAGTCTATATCACTGTTATATTTAGCAGCCTCCCCCGACAAAGGTTATGTGTGATATAAGGCCGAGTTCAACGTGGGTCATCCGAGCCCTGCATGGCCTCGTCCGGGTTCCACAGGAGCTGCGAACAGTCACAGCCTCGGTAGAATAGTCTGTATCACTGTTGATATTTAGTAGCGCCCCACCAAGAGGGTACATGTGGCACAAGGCCGAGTTTAAAGTTGGTCATTCGAGCCCGTAGGCTCGGCCAAAAATCCCCGTAGAACCCAATTAAACGGGTCAAGGTCTGTCTACTTCCCCGGACGTGACTCTGCCCTTCGGCACAGCCTCGTCCGGGTTCCTCTCTGCCCAAGGCACAGAGTTTGACAGGAGCTGCGAACAGTCACAGCCTCGGTAGAACAGTCAATCACTGTTCACCCGAGGTTTACTTTTCTACTACTTAGTAAGTGGAAGAGTTCACAATAGACTCATTAAAGGGAAGACACCACAACAATATCCAATATTGAGTACTTTCTCCGTAAATAGAGGAATGTTCTAATTTAGTACTCACTTGACCTACTTCTAATGAATCACAGTCCATGCTACCTGGTTTAGGGATTGAACTCACGATTACTATATCACCAAATCCACGACCCAAAGCCAGAGTAAAAAAAAAAAAAAGTGCATCCTAAAGAGTCGGTCATTTAGTTGAAGACAATTATATCTTTTAACGATTCTTTACAAAAGTAAGCCCAATGTCGATATCGCCAAAAAAAAAAAAAGATAAAATAAAAAAATAAACAAAGTGTGAATCATTCTGTTTAATAGAAGATCATATTGAACCCAGAATGAACCTATTGTGAATGACGTGAGGCGCAAGTTCTTTACGGCTAACAACATAATTGGTTTTCGGTCATCAGTATTGTCCAGTCTGCTTGACCATCCCTTTCGCTTGAATTATCACTCGGCCTGGCACAAAGTATCGCAGGCCGGTGGCCGTCACCTGTTGAGTGTACATTTGAATTATCTCGTCCCAAACGCCCGATAAGCAAAATGACTGACCACTTGACCGTCTATCCGTTTACAAGTCCACTTAACAAAGACAGTGATTTATATTTGCTTGAATTGATGTGTGAGGCTAGTAAGTACGTTGTTGCTACTGGCTTTATTGTTTATATCAACTATAATTCTATTGAAAAGACTTTGATTTTGATTTATAATACTAAAGCAAATAGTCATACTCGTGCTAATAAATTTGAATTAGCAAAAGAGTCAGACTACAATGACGTCATGCAATAAATTGCATTAATTTATTCCGTTGTCAAATAATAATTTTTTTTAGAACAAAAAAGGTGGGCCGTTGGATGGGACATTTTTTGACTTATTTCATTGTCCCTATGCACTGTTCCGCACTCTCTCTTTCTCTTTCCTGCTCTCTATCTCTTTATCTATCCGTACCTCATTCTTCTTAGATACTTTCGTTAATTATCGTTTTCGACTTTTCATCTTTGTTAGCTTTCCTTTTCTTTTATTCATCCAATGACATTCTCTATCTTCGTCATTCTTTCTCGCTTTCCTACTCTCCTCTCCCTAATTAGAAAAGTTTCTCCCTTTCAACTCTCTCTCTACCATATATATATATATATATATATATATATATATATATATATATATAAGAAAAATATACAAAAAAAACAAACAAAAATCCTAATATGCAATTATATTGTTTTTTTATTAATATAATGTCAACGTCGGACGTTTCGGTCTAATAGACCATCTTCAACATATTCATAAAACATAATTAACATTAGACCATATCCAATTCAACATGAAAATGTTGATGAATATGGTCTAATGTTAATTATGTTTTATGAATATGTCCTGAAGATGGTCTATTAGACCGAAACGTCCGACGTTGACATTATATTAACATTAAAACAGCATAATTGTATATTAGGATTTTTGTTTGTTTTTTTTCCGTATATTTTTCTTTATACTGTCGGATCTATATCCATATATTTGCATATATATATATATATATATATATATATATATATATATATATATATATATATATATATATATATATATATATTTAGAGAGAGAAAGAGAGAGAGTTTGAGGAAAAATTAGTTACACAGTAATGAAAAACAAAACGTGAAAGCAAGACGTTGTATTGATTATACAAATATATTAATAACAAAAATTAAATAATAAAAATATCATTCCCTCAATTCACAGGCTCATTTGTGAGTCACACAATCGCCCGTCATTCACGCACTCCTTTTGCAAAACAAAAATCAGTAAATATATAATATCCAGCGACTCGAAGTTTCATGCGATCTCGCAATCTTCAGGTGCTTAATATGTTCCTATATATATATATATATATATATATATATGCAAAAATATTGATAAAATAGGAAAGAACACTTAGATTGATGATCCCAAGTTCTTTAGTATTTTGTTTTTATTTTTTTAAAAAAACAATGCTCCATAGTAAAAGAGAGCCAAGATTATAATTATTTTTTTAAAAGAAATATTAATCCATCGCTACACAGGAATTACCATGTTTTTTTAATTTATTTTAATTCTGTAATTGAATTAGAAGTATTTAGCTGGTGTTTTTGAAACATCGTAATTCCTGGGTATATATATATATATACTTAGCATCTGAAGACTGCAAGATCACATGAAACTCCGAGACATGCTATCGACGTTGGATATTATGCATATTCACGAATATATACTTAATACTTCGGTACCATAATGTTCAACACTGTATTTATAACATCTGAGAAAGAAATATATTTATATGGTCATGCAAGTATATGTACATATACATATATTTTTCATATATATATTTATATATATATATATATATATATATATATATATATATATATATATATATATATACATACCAGGTGTATCAGCAAAATGGTCCAAATCGTATAACAGTATGGTTTTATTGTCCATTACACAAAATAATCAATATCTATAAAAATGATAAATGGATTGAGTTTCTTTTTTCCTGGTTTTGAGATGAGACGTTTGGCCATCTTCACACCATTTGTCGTAAGAATCATTTAAAACCCTTTGATTTATTCAGCTTGAAATAAGACAGGTTAATATCATTTTGTTTCAATCCCACTTTCAGTCCTTCAGTAATGGTACATTTATTCATACCATGTCTTTTATCTTCAAAGTCTATTCAAGTACCATCAAGAGAACGGTGAATAATTTTCAAAAAGAGTGAAATTAGAGAGAAAAGACCGGATCAGGAGGTGATAGCAGGAATAGGGATCCTCATTTCAACTTAAAGATAAAGAGATCAATTAGAAAAGATCCAACTGAATTGAAAATGTTTGGCATGTGAGAGAAGAGTTTCATCTATGACAATCTAAAGAGAAGTGAAAAAAGACTTGAAAATGAAATCGTACGTGAAAAGTATGAAGCATCTTGTTACTCCAGGTCAGAAAGTTAGAAGGTTGGAGAAGGGGAATATTATCTTGGAGAACTTGGAAAATTGTTGTTTTATATAATATATATATATATATATATATATATATATATATATATATATTTGGATTTTATTCCAATCCTTCATGAGCTTCCGATATGAATAATTAATGTTGAACATGTTCGTTTATGATCACGATTCTTCTGTTAAGCTTGGAGAGTAATTATACATTCTTATTGCTCAAAGTAGAGTTCAATAGTGTTACAAGAGCCTCGTCTAATTCCAGTTATATATCTTTAATCATTTCTAAGATACAACAGTTCAGAGTTTAATCTAACAAATTGACAATTTTTCTCAATATACGATTTTGACATTGTTGCTGGTACACACAAACACACATATATATATATATATATATATATATATATATATATATATATATATATATATATATATATATATATATATATATATATATATATATATATATATCATAATTATTTTCCTTTTTTAAAATATTCCATCAAGACACAGAAAATTTCCACGTTTCAAAACTGAAACTAAATTTATAGATTCAATTCCATTGTCAAGCGATGATAAAAATAAACTTTCAAAGAAATTTACTTAATTTGTAAGCGCACACAATTTTGATATTATGAGTTGTAAACGTTAAGAAAAATCTATTTTATTTTAGGGGTGGCTGGGTTTTAATTTCCCTAGACAGCTTATGTATCCAATATATGTTACTTATTGTCAGGTCACATTGCTGTAATCAAGAATGTCTAAAGACTTATCATAGCCCACTGTACTGATTAGTAGAAAAATGTCGTTAAAACAAAAAGTGCTAAATAATGATGTGATATACATCTTCTAATATGGCAGTGAATGCTGGGTTATCTCCCCACAGAATAAACTGGGGGTAAGATGTGGTTCTAAAAAAATGGACAATTCCATTAACGAAGTGAGTACGCAAGATGAAAGTCTTAAAGAAAATGATAACAAAAGAATATATATTCAGAATCAGACAGCTGAAATATCTTAGACACATAAAGAGGAAGGACGGCTTGGAAAATATAACTCTCACAAGGCATATGGATGATAAGTGCGATAGAGGAAAACGGTAAGCCACCCAGCTTACGAACTTGTGTGAATGGATGTTGGAACCGGATCGGAAGTTGGTGAGAGTCATGACAGCCCAGTCCCGGAAGATGCACAGCACATAGTTGTATACCAGAAAGAAGAAATTACACAATTCGAAAGTTAACAGACATTCTCTTTATCAAACGCGTATTGTGGGTAAGAACCTAAAGATAGATAGATAGATAGATAGATAGATAGATAGATAGATAGATAGATAGATAGATAGATATGAACAGTGCAAATTCTGGAAGATCACCAACCAAAATATGAACAATGTCAAGCGGCAGTGCCCATTATTATAAATGGCCCGAGGTTATATCCTCCTTGACAGACAAAGCGTAGCTCTTTGCTTCGATCTATGACTCTGACTTAACTTTAGATGACAAAAGGCCATCCTCTCTCCAACTCCCACGTCTCACTGAATACAATCTCAGTAATATAATCATTTCAGCAAAAGAAGTCTCTAGACATATCCAAAAGCGCCCCCACTAAAAAAAGAAGGCACTGACATAGGCAAAATTCCAGTGGTCATCCTTAAGAATATCAACCCAAAATTATCCCGATTCTAGCAAAGTTATTTAACCACTGCTTGAAGGAGAAATTATTTCCAAGAATGTGTAAGGTGGCAATCGTGTGACCAGTCTTCGAGAAAGCAGGCAAATGATACCCCTCCTATATATATATATATATATATATATATATATATATATATATATATATATATATATATATATATATCGATAGATAAATAGGATCAGACTGTGACAGATAGATAGACAGAGAGAGAGAGAGAGAGAGAGAGAGAGAGAAAGAGACAGATGGAAAATAATGATAAAGAACAAATTTATTAAATCTGTATCAGAGAATTAGACATGGAGATAGAGAGAGGAAGAAAGAAAGTTCTGGAATTTTCTTCGATTTTCATTGGTTAATCATCTTTCACGTACAAAGAGAGACGACGAATGCATCCGAAGTTATAAGAAATTATCTGATTCCAAGCCTACCTGAAAAAAAACGTACTGCTATATCGCTATATCTATCTATCTATCTATCTATCTATATATATATATATATATATATATATATATATATATATCTGCAAGTTTATAAAAATTCTAATTTGTCTATGTCGGAATTAGATGATAATATATATATATATATATATATATATATATATATATATTAGATAGATAGATAGATAGATAGATACATAATATTAGTGGTAAATATACACATACATATGCAAAATATGTAAATATATATACATAGGTGCATACACATATATGTATAATTTTTGTATAAAAAATTCCGAGAGGATAGAATCCAGGTAGAACTCAATGTCCAGGACAGAGTAATAATATAATAAAAAGGCTTTTTTAAAAATATTCCATGGCAACATAATTTATTCCATTGGAATCGTAAATACGATCCAATTCATCAGATTGGATCGTATTTATGATTCCAATGGAATAAATTATGACCATGGAATATTATGTTTAAGCCTTTTTTATATATATATATATATATATATATATATATATATATATATAGTGAAGGTAAAATAAATACGTGGATATATACACCGAGTGGATCCTAATAATATAAAAATATTAAAACTGATCCACAAAATAGAGTTCGATGTATTTTATTTATGCAGATCAATATGAATGAATAATCAAAAAATACTTTTAGCTCATGTGGGAAATAGACTATTTCGGCAGACGATAAAAGATGGGAATTAAAGAACGAAAATTTAAACCCGCAAATAGTTCTGATAATTTTAGGCTCTGCACAAACTTCCAACAGCTTCTGAGGCAGGTGTAATTCATGCTTAGAATAAAAATTAAAATAATGAAATTATATAACGAAAGCCAACTATTGAATCACTGGAACGAATTAGTGTTCAACTGTCGACATAAGAACAAATTCAAATTTCCATAATATAATTTCGCCTTAATTAGCTACCCTAAATCAATCCCTAGCTCCCATCCCCTATAAATCTTCAAATATCAATATAATAACAAATTCAAATTTCCATAGTGTAATTTTGCCTTTTTAGCTATCTCGAGTCTCTCCCCAACTCCCACCTCCTCTAAAACTTTTTTTTATGGTATATTAATTATAATTTATAAACTTTTCTCTAATTAGAATATTCCCCTAATTCTCTTTCTGTTACTTTGTTACCTTATATATTTTTTTAAAATTATTTTTAGATCCTTTTTTTTTATTTTGAATTTAAAAACTTATTCTATCCTATTTCTAATGACCCCATATTTGTTTTTATAGGGCTAATTTTCTCTGACTTATTTAATGCACCTTCTCACCTTTAAGATAGTTACAACCGCCCATGCCCTTGACCGGTACTTATCGTCTGACTTAAAGATTGAATAATGTGAACACTATATTAGGTACCTTCAGAAAGTTAAATTTTAGATTGTCTCATTAGTTTCTAATATCAATTCCTCTTTTCTTCCTCTCCGGGCATGAAATTCCACAAAGACAGACGAACACTTTCATCGTCTGCCAAAAATGTCTATTTCCCACATGTGGTAAAAGGATATTTTGATATGTCATTCATATATATATATATATATATATATATATATATATATATATATATATATGTGTGTGTGTGTGTGTGTGTGTATACTGACTCTCCCATCGAATTCGACGTAGCAGATCAGTTCCTAGGCAACCGACAGCTCGACAGCATCACATGAGATTTGATTATAGTAGTGAAGGTTTCGTGCAGGACCATCTACACTTTTTGAAGGGCCGAATACAGAGACCTGGTGCACTACCTGCCACAAGGTCCCCAAACGACCCTCCGCAGGTTTTAAATTCAGAGTTGTCCTTTCCCTAGACCAGATGCCATCCAACGCTATAGAACCCAGTCTGCCCTGCTATTTGCCCATAGCTGGAGGGGAGAAGAAGAGGATTCACACGTTTAACAGGGGTATTAGCACGTAAGTGAATGTAATGGATTCGACTGGAAGCAGCTATCTATTACGCCACCGTGCCTCATATATATATATATATATATATATATATATATATATATATATATATATATATATATATATAATATTGTGTGTGTGTGTGGGTCTCTATGTATGTGTGCCCGTCTGTCTGGTTTCTGATAATTGCTTATGGCATTAAACTACCATAGACCAAGCAGTCTTTTTTCTGTGTCCAAGTTGTCTATATCTACAACTGGAAATGAATAAATAAGCTAATACTAATATGTTTGGTTTATTTTGTTTTACGACATATGAACACCTCAGTGGGTTGTTTAATGCAGAGAAGATTTTTAGAATAGGTTTGTATAAATAGAATAGGTATTCTTTTAAATTAATCAGTTTGTAGATTGGGTGTCATTGACATATTTTTATAAAAAGGGTTTGTATCGAGAGTCTTGTTTCACTTGTTTATTCATTTTGTTTTACGGCTTATCAACACCAGTTGGTTATTTAATAGTGACAACATTTTTAATATAGCTTCGTATGAATAGAATATGTATTCTTTTAAAGAAATCTGTCTGTAGATTGACGTATTTTTGTAAAGAGGGTTTTTTTTTTATCGAGAGGCAAATATAATTGTTTTTTTTTTCTTTTTTAAATGTATTGCATCAAACATGGCACGTGGAACTAGAACAGTCTACCCCAGTGAGCGAAATAAAGGGTTCAGTTCGACATTCCAACCACCTGAAGAAGGCCGGAGCGTACAACGGCCGAAACGTTGTGATGAATATGGCGACAAAGATGAGGACAATAGTCCGAATATTGTAAATAATGTATTTCTAGTATTTTTACTATAAAAATCTATCTTTATAATTTCATACTATTTACTTTTGTTTGGAGGTTAACTATTTGCCCATTGCTGGGACCCTAACAGGTGCTGCTACCTGGGTTCAGGGTGGACTTGGAAGCAACAACAAATAACAGGTGGTTCCAGGCTTCTCAAATCCTCTCGATAGGAGGCCTTGCTTCCGGATGTAGTTTATCGTCATACTCAGGACGTGCTAATATTGAGATGGTGTGATTACTTGCTATGCAAGTAAGTTTCTCCTTCCAAAATTTGTATGTGATAAATTTTCTTTTGTTAGCATACATCTGAATCAAAAAAGCAAAGGATAGCGAAATATATTTCCACCTCACCCTTACCGTTACTGACAGTATGTCGGCAAAATTTCCGTATTAGGGACAATAAAATTAGCCAGTATAGGACTTTAGTGTATATGTCTTGACACAGCTGTGGAGAATAACGTTGTGACACTACCGACTCGACTCTGTACCGAACAACGACCGTGGTCATCAAAGTGCTTTATTACTCACTTAATGATGTTGTGACACAGAGAGTCTTGTGTAAAGACATATTTCTTTTCCGGGCGTAGTATGTCTTTCACCAAATTCGAGAGTGACTAACGAAAAGATGTATATCTTCGGTGAGAAAGACTCTGAATCAAGGCTTATTTGAAACAACAATAGCAAAGCAATTTTAACGTTACCACACAATTATGGCAAGTAAAAGTATATAGAAATGCCTATCTATGATGAGACGAAAATCAGCAGTAACATTTCTGCAACCAATACCAGTTTTCCCTTGCTCTGTTATTAAGATGACATTATTTCAGCCCTTTCTGTGATCTCTTGTAACTGTGTTATTCGTGCCAACTGATCTTGTCTGCTTTTCTATAATACACCAAGTGAAACGAACGCGTGAATACACATGGCGTGACATGTATAAAAAATAAATGACAGCCGTCCTTAATTCTAACTAGCTGATACCATACATCAAACAAAAACGAAACCTAAAATTGTTTGAGTAAATCTAGACTTTTTTACAATGGTCTTCACTCTGTACAAGGCCCGCGAGCCACTCAAAGTAGAGGATTACAAAGTAAGAGATAACGTTTAACCTTAACCCTAGAACACTAACTATGGGTATATAGTACCCAGCGAAAATTTTCCTATTTTTAATTACAATTTTCAGTACCTAATTTTCTTACCTAAATAGTATGTATTTTTCAGTTTCTATTAATGTTAACTAATTACAAAGTTTGAAGTGCGTGCATGTAAAATATTTCAAATAGAGTTTTATATTTAATATTTTTTTTTATATTTTCGAAATCGGGTATGATATACCCATGGTTAGTAGTGGTGTAACTTTAATTGATGGTTAGTGTTCTAGGGTTAAACTTGAGCAGGTAAAGATTGTAGGGAAGCATCCCCTTGGGAGTCGATTCCACAAATCAGCGGTTTGTGCGAGGAAGCTGTGCGAGTGCACCGAAAGAAAACAGAGACAATGAGGACGGCTTGCTACAAGTTGCGTGGTATGGAAAGTCTTAGACGTTAAGGTTAGAACTGGTGGAACTAAAGAATTTAGTTCGTCTGAACACTTTCAATAAAATAGCGATAAAACAGTGAGAGTTACACCATTTTGCCTGTGGAAAACGGTTGCAGGATGGAAAATAATTCATCACCCACAAGGACGTGGAGTCGCTTTTGTTCTTTGTCAAGAGTGAAAAGTTAAATCTGGGAAGCTCCTGTCCATATATTGAAATAGTGCTGTATTTTCGGTATGATCTAACTCTTGTGAAAGTAGAAGATAGCAAATGTAGTCATATACTTACATAGAACCGGCCATTTTTTTCAGCGATGAAGTGTATGCATGATTTCCACTTAATGTCTACGTCCCAACTTTCGCTCTCTGAGATTTGAACGGCACTGAAGCAAATATTTATTTAAGAACGTTTGTCGGACACTTGTTGATCTATTCTAGTCGAACTTGTTATCGAAAGCGAGGTTATTCTAATATTTCTGACATATCGCCTCTCCAAATAAATGATCATGATTCCTTTCAAAAGAATTTTTTTCTGCTAATTTTGGATTGAAATAATTCTGGTTTGTATCTGAAAAAAGTTACTATTCAGTGCCAAAACGGTCAACATAAGTGTATCAACATAGGGTTGTCAACATAGAGGTGTCAACATAGGGGTGTCAACACAGGGGTGTCATCAACAGAATTTCTCTTTCAAGATTATTTTGATATACTGCAAAAACTATAGGCGACAATCCACAAAAAATACCAATAATAATATTGGTATGTCTATAAATATAACCGGGAAAATCCATCCGCTATTTAAAAACGCAGTTAAAATAAGAAAGAATTCTTGCTTTTGCAATAGTGAATCCATATACGACTGGACTAAATATATTTAAATCAAGTAAAATATAAACAAATATACATAATTGTTATCTATATATATAAAGTTGTAGCCTCTGTCTGTTTGTTTGTTATTGAACTCCTCTTAGGTTTTTGGTGATAAACCGCCATAACCATATATATTCTGAAACTTCATTCCCCAGGGTACCTAGATAAGTATATTTCATTTTGATCAAAGTGGGCCCTCGGGGGAACAAACTCTCAACTACTTTTTTTTCTCGTTGATATAAATTAAATTTAGATTTAAACAAGAGAATGTCTCCTATCAAAAATATAGAAGGAGGAATCCAGAAGATGAAGGCCACATCGGGAAAATCATTTTGATCAAAAAGAGACCCGCTCTCGTCCCAGAGAATTTTTTCCCCTTTAAATTGAATTAAATTTAGATTAGAACAAGGGAATGATTCCTAGGTTGCTTGGATAAGTATATTTTATTTTGATCGAAGAGAGTCCTTGGAGATACAAAGCTCCACTGATTTTTTTCTCTCTTTGATTTAAATTAAATTTATATTTAAACAAGTGAATGACTCCTATCTAAAATATAGACGGAGAAAGTCAGAAGATAGAGGTCACATAGGCAAGATCAAAATAAGTGAATATGGACATCAAGTTGACCAAGACAACACCAATGAGTGAGTAGTGCCTTACTATTCCTATTTCAAATCAACTTTAACGGTTTCTGTACGACAAAAACTGCCTGGTCGCAATAGATGCTAACGATTTTCATTATCTTTTCTCTATATTCCAACTGATTTTCTCGCAGACGAGTTTGTCTCTCATTCCAGCTTCAGGGTGCCTATTTCAAGGTGCGAAACGCGTAGTTTGATATCTTTTCCATTTCGTTTTATTATCTCCATTTATACTTATATGCACTCATGCTTCATTATGATCTCAATATTTTTCATGCATTTAATTTAGTGCTTTAAAATTATTGCTGATTAACATAATGCATTGAAAATGTCAAATCAAAATGTATCTAATAAATAGATACCAGGTTACGGATTTATTAATCCATTCTTGTAATCTATTTCTCCGAATTTCTGTTCGAAAATGAACCCGATTAAAAAAAAAAATGTGATATTAAAACATTTTTTTTGTAATTAAGGTCATACCATATTAATTGATAGCAGTTGTGTTTTTTCATTAAAAAAAACAGATCTTCTCAGCAGATATTTTGCCAAATATTATTATGATTTGAACAACTTGTATTAAGAAATCCTCATTTTTAGTAGATGGAATTTTGTCAAATATTATTAATTTTTAACTAGTATTTACATTCAACATCATTTTTTACGAGATAATTTATTGTCAATCTTTATTGTAAATTTTTGAGCATTTAGGCTATTATGATTTTCATTATCTCTTCCCTATATTCCAACTGATTTTCTCGCACACGGGTTTGTGTCTCATTCCAATTTCAGGGTGCCTACTTTAAGGTCCGAAACGCGTAGTTGGATAGCTTTTTCATTTCGTTTTATTATGATTTGAATAACTTGTATTAAGAAGCATATTTATAGTTTTTCACGTTTCTTTAGATGTCTATTTGTGAAAAGGATTTGTGTTCGAATCTCACCAAATGCTTCTTGATTTCAAATCGTTGCTTTCAATTCCATGACGTAGAATGATGTCCTTAATAAATTGACAATTAACAAAATTAAAACTTAAGGTGAACTTAAACAGTCAATGAAATATAGTAATAACAGTAGATAGGAGATGTTGCTTAATTTCCTAATGAAAATGTTTTTGGAGGGCCGAAGATCTTATCAAAACTTTATAAAACAAAGAAGAAAATAACAATGAAAATGTAGTCTATGTTCCTAAATTATAATAGAAAATAATTTAATTACTGATATACCGTCAGTCATAAATACGGAGGTATAACTTTACTTATCACTGATCAGATTCGTTCTCGAAATATTTGAAACTGAGCAGTTATATATATATATATATATATATATATATATATATATATATATATATATATATATATATATATATATATATATATATATATATATCATCGCCAATCGGGGAAAAATCTGTGTTCATAAGCTTCATTTGGGTCTGGTTTGACCATTAGGTTCTCTGTAGCCAAGAGGTTAAAGCACGTCGGAAATAATTACGGTTTTCCTCTAAGAGAACGCAAGTTCGAATCCTGCCAGATTACTCATATTGTTGTATATATATATATATATATATATATATATATATGACAGAGTATTCAGTAAAGAGAATCAAGTTCTCTCAGTAACAGTGTGTTTATCTAAAAATAAATACGCTTAAATTTACCTTCATCACTGCCGTGCGACAACGGATTAGTGGTAGAATTTCAGACACACGTTAATTCTGCCGGGATTCGATCCTAGCTAGAGGAAAACGAACGTCTAGTCACACTGATGAGCTGTGATACAACGAAACAGTCTGTCTGTGGTTGACAATATATATATATATATTTGTGTGTGTGTGTTAAGATGGAAAATACCTGGAATAAAAGGATGAGAAGAAAAGAAATAACTTTGGCACCCCGAGACAAGTTTCTCTGCGGTGGTTATATGAGAGTAATTTAGATTTAGAGGCATTTAAATTTACAAGCAATTTTCTGTACCAGTTAACCACTTATTGGAGGTCTTTTTCGAAACCAGCGGCCAGGTTAACTATGTCAGAGCTGTCGGATTTACTATTGAGACCGGAGTAAATGGTAGTTCCATCTGCATTGATGCCTACTTCGGAACTGATGGCATGAGGAAAGATCATTGATGAAGATCCAAAAACGGTAGCACTCAGGATAGAGACTTGGATTAGATATGGAATGCTAGAATGATCAATACCCATCTCTTCCCATAGTCGAGGAAATGATTAAAATGACTGGAGCTCTATTTTTTTTCGGATTGTCGTATGGGGTTTGAAATGATTCCATGTTGGTGACTTCGCCAGACGTAAGGTTTCATCGATTAAGATCGATACATTGCGAGTTGGTTCTTAATGGATCAGAAGAGTAAGTCCCTACCGAGGTGATCATATACTGCTACGTGGTCGACATGGCATGTATTAGAGAGGTATGCAATCTCCTGGAGTTTTCTAGGTTATATATGCCATTATTACGTAACTTAGCACAACGAAAACTTGATTGAGTAATGACAGCATAGTAAATACAATATTTAATAGTACTTTTATCAGAATAGATCAAATCTCGATACCTCTGTACTTGTGAGGGTCGTGGGACCTACCTTACTGTTGTTGTTCATAATGACGGTCGTCTTGAGTAGAGAATCCAGAGGTTATCAGTGAATATCTTAAAGACAGTAGGAAAGCGTTGTTCAGGTTAGCAGTGGATATTTTGGTAAAAGGTAGCAGAGCATAGTTCGTCCTTCTGTTTCTCTTCACCTGACAAGCTGGACTGGACATTCGGATAGAGTGAACAAAAATGGCCGCCTTTATAAACGACAGATTGAAAGTTCTACGTCTTCTGATTGGTTAACCTTCTATTGGTGGACTATAAAGTGAGTCAAAGCATTTTGACTAACTCACTAGTACATAGATATATACACAAAAAACTGCAACAACTGTTTCCAAATTGCATTCTTCTTCTTTATGTGTCGTGTTCACTCAAGAGGTGGGTGATTATGTCTCCCCACAATTTCCTCTCCTCTTAATAAATTTTGGCTTTTTGTTATTTCTCTTCAACCCTTTTCCGCTATCAATTTACTCAAGATCATTATGTATGTTATACGTTGATTTCCTTTGTTCCTCTCGCCATCAATCTGTCCTGTGTGTATCATATTTTCCAAGCCCTCCTTCCTTATTATGCGTTCTATAACTTTCAACTGTCTGTTCCTGATGTTAAGTATAAGTTTTCTTTTTGTCGCCATTTTCTCTAGAACGTAACCGTTGCTTATATATTCGGTCGGTGGTATACTCAGTATCCTTTAATAGAACCACATTTCTGTAGATTCATGTCCCATGTCATCTTTGAGGAGACTGTCCAGCATTCATTTCCACATAGGAGGACAAATTTCACATAACAGTTCAGTACCTTTTTCTTTTAAGTAGCTTTCCTGTTTATTATTACCCTGCTTAGCTTTTGGAAAGCACCTTTGGCTATCCAATTAAGTTTTTGGATTTCAGTGTCGTTATTTCCGTTCTGTGTTAAAACACTTCCCAAGTATTTTCTTTTAAGTAGATTTCCTGTTTCTTATTACCCTTCTTAGCTTTTGGAAAGCTCTTTGACTCTCCACTTACGTTTTTGGATTTCAGTGTCGCTATTTCCGTTCTCTGTTAAAACACTTCCCAGATATTTAATATTCTTTTTTACTTATTTGATTTTGGTATCTCCGATTCATAATTTGAATTTTATGCTCATCCTTTTACTAACTGCCATGCTTTCTGTCTGCTTAGAGCTGATGCTTAGTCTTTTCTTCTCGCTTTCCTTAACTACCTTCTGTAAGAGTTTTTATTGTTTTCCTTCCGCGTTTGCCATCAACGATGTGTATAGATCTGCATATCTTAGGTTGTTAAGACTGTGGCCGTTAATAATGATTCTTAGTAGGACTTCTAATTCTTTCAGAATTGTCTCGCTGTACAAGTTGAATAAGTCCGGGGAGAAGACATAGTCTTCTCTCACACGCCTTTCTATTTTTGTATATATGCTGAACTCGTGTTCTATCTGTATGTAGACAGCCTGCTGCCAATATAGATTATTCTAATATCCTTCCCAAATATGCCAACGCTGATGACCATTTCGAGCAGGTCATCATCCGTACGCATTTAGAAAGCTTCTGCGTAATCTATATGTTGCGGCCTTGTTAGGGCTAGAAATAAAGACACATTAAGTTAAACAAATATATTGACAGAAAAACAGTAATACAAACGAGAGTATTACAGAAAGAATATTCGTCCCGACTATCAGAGCTGACTACTGGAAACGACCCTCCTGATTATAGTAGGTGAGAAACAAGTCCGACATCAAGACTTTTATTCTGTCGAATGCTTCCTGGCATTCAGGTGTCTACACCCAGTCCTTGTCTTTTTTCAAAATTTCGTTTAGAGGAGCACGTATGTTGTGCATATTAGGTATAAACACTTGGTAGTAGTTTGCCAATCCTAAGAAACCTTGTAACGAAGAGACGTTTTTCGGGGGTTGTCATGACCTTGATTACGGTAGCCTGTTCTGGGTGTGGTCTTCTGCCATCTTTGTCGATAATGCGCCCAGAGTATTTAATCTTATCCATAAATAAGTCACATTTTCATTCTTTCATTTTGAACCCGTACTCCTGAATTCTTGAGAAGACTCTATGAACATGTTCCTTGTGTTGTTCTACATTTCGGCTGTTTATTAATATGTCGGCCAAATATGCAACGGCGAAGTCAAAACCGCTCGGTATAGTGTCCATCACTTGTTGGAAAATTGCTAGTGAGACCTTGATTCCGAAACTTGGACAAACCACGATGGGTGTTGACACAGAGCAACTTACAAGATTCTTCCTCTACCGATATTTGAAGATTTGCGCCACTGAGGTCATTTACCCCCCACCCCACCCATCTAGTTTCGCGAACATTTCTCCCGGGCTTGGTAAAGGGTTGTGATAGTCTTTGAGTACAGCATTAAGCCCCGTCGAGAAATCGATGCAGACTCGGATCTTCTTTTTTCACATAGAGAGTCGGTGAATCCCATTGACTGTATTTAATTTTCGACAAGACCTCTGTTCTATCTAGTCTGTCGCGTTCTTCATTTATTTGTGGTAAAAAGAGGCGAAAGACACATTTCCTTTTGTTTTTTCTTAAACACTGGCTGGATGTGATCTTTTTAACTTGAATTTGGCCGTCATTTTACTACACCGACCAAGGCTCCCAGAAAAAAAAACTTCCGGAAGTTTCTTTTACATCTTTTAACAAATTTTCTCGGTGATCAGGTTCTCAAGTTTTTGGTAAAAAGAATTATTTGGCATGTCCCACAATTTAAATTTCTCCATGTAGTCGGTGTCACGTAATTTTTCTTATTCTTTAATTAGTTTTAACATCCTTTCATGAAGAGTTACATTTGTGATAAATTCTCCCTCAAACTTGGTGTTCTCCCCTGTCACGGACTTGGTCATTTTATTAGATCTTAGCATCGTTGGTTTTCCCAACATTTTCCAAGTGTGTAGATTTATGATTGTCAAATCTGACCCAGATTCCAACTGTAATTTGATATTTTCATTTAGGATTTGTACTTACAAGTATTTCCAAATGTTTAACCCATCTTGTTCACCCGATCTTGTGTTTTTTTACGCAGCTATTAACCTTTTTTCTCACCCTTGTGCCTGATATGATTACAAGTAAGACACTTCTTAGTCCAGTAAGTATGTACAGTTATGTATATAGTATATTATGCATAGATATCTATATAGTTTATTTTATAGAGTTATCTATATTTTTTATGTACAGTTATCGATATAGTTTATTTTGTAGAGTTATCTATATAGGTTATTATGTACAGTTAACTATATAGTTTATTTTTTACAGTTATGTATATAGTATATTATGTATAATTATCTATAATTTATTTTGTAGATTTATCTATATTTTATTATGTACAGTTATCTATATAGTTTATTTTGTAGATTTTTCTCTACAGATTATCACGTACAGTTATCTGTACAGTTAATATTGTACAGATAGCTATATAGTTTATGACGTACAATTATCATATAGTTTATTAAGTTCTGGGAATATGTTGCGGACAAAATTCAAACAACGGCAATCACAGTTTTTAAAAATGCAATGAAATGTTCTTGCATGTGTGCAGCTACATGTTTTAATCACCCGGTCGTTTGGGGTCAGGAATACGCCGATTGCATCCCTAAGAAAATGTTAAAATTCTTCAAATCATGTGCCGCCTGTTTATTGACCGTGTAGATTTTGATGTAGACCAAACCATTTTATACATTTGACTAGTGTGCCAACAAAAGCAGTGTCTACCGTTTTGCTTCTCGTATAATGCAAATCCATCTCTGCCGTTTTCCCTCTCCAGCAAACCAAACCTATCACTGTTATCTCAACCACGTGCAAACCGAACCCATATCTAACTTTCTGACTCTCGTGCAAACCAAACCTATGTCAACGTTTTTAACGCTCGTGCAAACCAAACCCATTTCAACCTTTTTGACTCTCGGGCAAACCAAACCTATGTCAACCTTTTTGACTCTCGGGCAAACCAAACCTATGTCAACCTTTTTGACTCTCGTGCAAGCCAAACCTATGTCCAACCTTTTTGACTCAAGTGCAAACCAAACCTATGTCAACCTTTTTGACTCTCGTGCAAACCAAACCTATGCCAACCTTTTTTACTCTCGTGCAAGCCAAACCTATGTCAATCTTTTTGACTCTCGTGCAAGCCAAACCTATGTCAACGTTTTTAACGCTTGTGCAAACCAAATCTATGTCAACATTTTTGATTCTTGTGCAAACCAATCCTATGTCAACGTTTTTAACCCTTATGCAAACTAAACCGATTACAATCTTTTTAACTCTCGTACAAACCAAACCTATGTCAACCTTTTTGACTCTCGTGCAAACCAAACCTATGTCAACCTTTTTGACTCTCGTGCAAACCAAACCTATGTCAACCTTTTTGACTCTCGTGCAAGCCAAACCTATGTCAACGTTTTTAACGCTTGTGCAAACTAAACCGATTACAATCTTTTTAACTCTCGTGCAAGCCAAACGTATGTCAACCTTTTTGACTCTCGTGCAAACCAAACCTATATCAAACTTTGTGACTCTTGCGCAAACCAAGCACATGTCTACTATTTATATTCTCATGAAAATCCAAACCTATATTTACCTATCGTGTATTGTACAAGAAAATTCGGCATTAATTTAAACGAAGTTATTATTTCTTTAAGTCATTTCTCCTATGCCAGCCATATGTTTTAAACATTTTTGCGAGAATATGTATGATAATACGAAATACTGAGCGTAAACAACATGACGTATTTATTCCAATAATAATGCGCAAAAGATTGAAATTACCATTTCTAAGTAAGGCCGAAGACAATATATGATTTGTTATTTGTATTGCATTTCATCCATTGATTAAAAAAATTCTTTCATAGAGATTGGTACTTGCGTTTTCCTCCATTTAAAAATTCGTGCGCTGTCTTACTTAAGTAAAAGAGTAGCCATTATGCTCATATCTGTAAGCTTTTTTAAGTGGGAAAATGTCGCGACTGCAAGTAAATGAAGTTAACACAACACATAAAAAAGGAGAATTCTAAATCCTAATCTTACGAGAACAAATGTAATCGTGAAATGGCTTTAAGGCGAGCATTTCGTAGCGCCTCTTTTAGTGGCAATGCTAATTTGATATAAAGGAAGTGAAGTGAAAGAAATAAAAAAACCAAAATAAATCAAAGAAACAAGGGTAAAGCGCCCTACATCGAGATAAAGAACGACAGAAGTAAAGAAAGTCTTCGAAAAAGAAAGTCTTCGAATGTAAAGAATAAAGTGGATGCAGAAATCACTGCAATAAAAAGAAGAGAAAAAAATAAAAACCGGCACTTCGTAAAAAAGAAACAGCTTTGAATTGGCATCTGAAGACCTCAAGAATATACCAAAAATGGCATGATAACGTTCGCTACGAAGTCTATAAGACACGCAAGGAGGAACTGAGAATTCAGTTACGTATTTGTTCCCAAAAGTACGTCTTTGTTTGGAATTCTTGCATTTTGACTTAAGGCGTGATGCTTTCATTACAATCTTCGTTCCACGTCTCAAAAACAGAATCACTTTTTGAAATCACTATCCATTGTATCGTCACGTTCTTCTTAATCTCGTCCTTAATCTGAAATGGCATCCTTTCAATGGCAACAGTCGAAAGTAGAAAAGAACTCTATCTAGAATGCAGAATAGTGGGTTGGACTGTTCTGGGTGATATGATGTCTTTTTCCAAATAATTTCCAACTCGCACGATAGGCTATGAATCCAACGGACACATAATGAACTAGATCAGTCTATGACGTCTTCCTCATGGGGGTGGACTTGCTTAAACACCTACGCTAACTTCATTTTTCATAGGTTTCACTTCGCACAAAGGCCCGGCATGTACACGTTTCACAAGCTATTTTAAATGGATGGATAATTTCCATATGAAGATTTCGTCCGAATTCGTAGAATATTCACACTGTGAACTTTGACCTATACATCATTTACATCAAAGCTACTATCTCTATTACTTCTAACTTCGGATATTAATAATAATTGTGAGATTAGCTGTTGCCTTATAAGGAAACATTCATATTCATTGACCAGATAGTTAGCATTAGGGCCGATTCAAATTTTTAAAGCTTTCTCTAAAAACAGTAATTGCTGAACATAGATGATCAAGTTCAATGTCTATTATTATTGTGGGGCTCGCCCCTTGTACACAAGATGGACTCGTCCAAAGTATACTTATACTACGGAGAGATAGCGTGACAAAAACGTCGAGACAAGGGTGTTCACCCAGAGTTATACGAGAGTCCAGAAAGAGAGATAATTACGGCTTCACTTACAGAGACTTATACATATACTTTTCTACTAACCCGCATTCCTGGACTACTAATCTTCATTTCAAGTTTGTATTCTGACGTTTAATACACATATTTTTCTATTTTAATTCGTGGCGTTGTTTATTTATTTGTGCAGGATTCCATCCCCGGAATCCACAACAATTATCTTTTTTTTCTAATATTGGTAGGAGTTTCCTTCCAAGTCTTTTGTTTAAAGTAGTGTGGAATGTGAAAACCTTTATCATTATTGCCCTTTCAAGGAACATGTGCCACGTAGTTGCTGATGATTGAATTCTTTCATTGATGTATTTTCCTATTTGTTAAAGTCGGTTGTTTGTGATTCTATAACGGCAGCTTGCAAGAAGTGATGAAGTATTTTCTTCTTTAAGATGTAGATGATGCATTCGCTTGAAGCCATTTGTAACCATTGAACTGAGAAAACTTGTGTATAGCTGATAAATTAGACATTTTTTTTAACTATTTCGACATTACGCATGGCATCCATATTTGAATCTAGAAGACGAGAAAAAAACAAGACTGATGATGCTGACTGTTTTGTCAAATCAGTAAGGCTTCGCTCAGGACGGGTTCCAAGAGATTTGGAATGCGAATTTAAATCTCGTAAGAAGCTAATTGTTTATTTTCAATTCGTGCTAGTCACATAATGGTCGTAGAATTTATAACGTCCTTGTCGTCGTTATATGATGAAAAATAAATGAAAGGTAAACTAGAAAAAAAAAAGGAAATGAAATCAATGAACTTCATGGGTGAAAGTAAAGAAAAATACAGTAAAAAGAAACACTGTAAATGAAGAATAGAAACAATTTGGCAAGAACAGATGACGAGAAAAAAAAGAATCGGAGAAAACAGAAAACAATTAGAAGAAAAGAAAAACCAATAAAGAAAGAAAAAAAATCAAGAGAAAAGAATGAATGAAAAGAAAGAAAATAGAAAAAAAAAACAAAAAAAAAGATGAAGAAATCTTCGAGAAATAACATTTGACTGGAATCAAAAATACAGTGTAACCCGGATATAAGAGAGTTGTCGGGACCGGAGAAATCTCTTATATCCGGGTTTCTCTTATATCCAGGTTTGGTCTATTTTGTTTTTGTAAGTATGGCTCTAATTTGGGATCAGAGAAAATCTCTCTTATATCCGGGTTTCTCTTATATCCGGGTCTCTTATATCCGGGTTACACTGTAATAAATTCTGGAAGTTTAAAAAAAAAAAGGGACAACAATTACATTAAAAATACGAATTTGAATTAATAATAGTTGACAAAAGTTGAACTAATAAAAAGAAAACTTAGGAAATAATGCTACTAGCTTTACTAACCATTGCCATTAAGTGGCGTAGTTACACGGAAATGTAAATGAAATGCAAATGAAAGAAATGCAGTTCAAAATTAATAATGGCTGACAATATTAGGAGTAGAAAGGTTCGCTTATCATCCGGTTCAAATTCCTTCCCGGTTTTTTAAACGGAAGTAGAGATTTATGCCTTGTTTCCTGTTTAGGATTGGGTTTCCGGTTCCTTCTAAAGTGTTTTCATTTATTTTTATACTCATTACCTTCTTTGCTTCTTAGTGGTATTATCACCTTTCTCGGGGGTGGATTGACTAAAAAAATAAAACAAGACAAAACTGGAAGTAATGACGTTAAACTGAGGATCTGAGTTATTACGATAAATAAACAATTAAAATTATCAAGAAAATATACTTTCATAATATTTGAAAAATATGTCTTTTAATAATAGTTCAATGTAATAAAACTACTACTAATGATATAACGATCTTCCTGATGTCATAGATTCCCAAGTAGGCATCTATGCGGACGACACTACTATTTACTCTTGCCTCAAAAACAAATCTAGTGTCGCCGACAAAACTAATCAGGCCGTCTGTCTCGAAAAGGACCTCCAATCGGCTGTGGACTGAGGCAGGAATTGGCTGGTTAACTTTAATGCCTCAAAAACAAAACAGCTTTCTATTACTCACCACAGAGAACCATCCCTGACTCCCATTAGAATGTCTGACGCTCAACTCCACGAGAGCACCTCTTTGCGACTGCTCGGTCACATATCGTCTGCTGACCTGAGAAGGAACAAATACATTGAGTCAATAGCTTCATCCACCGCAAGGAATGTTGGCTGCCTTTGCCGCGCCAGGAAATTTTTCTCGACAGAGTCGATCCTTCAAATCTACAAATCAACCATTCGCCCTTGCATGGAGTATTGCTACCATATATGGTCCGGTACCCCTTCTGTTTGTCTCAAAGTTCTTGATAAGATCCAGAGACGGATATGCAATGTAATTGGCCCTGATCTGGCATTTCATATGCAGTCGCTCTCTCGCAGACGTGCTGTCGCCTCCCTCTGTGTTTTTTACAAATATTGTCATGGTAAATGATCCGATGAGCTGCTTTCGCTGGTTCTCAAACTTCATGAATTTAAACGTTCAACTAGGCTGGCATCTCGCTCTCACCCTTTCACTGTTGAAACTGTTAAATGTAACCACCGTCTCTTCTGCTCCAACAGCTTCATGTCTCGCACTTCTCACCCGTGGCACTCCCTCCCCCTTTTTTTTGTTTCCCTGATAGGAATAATCTCCAAATAATCAAACGTAATGTCAATCGACGTCTCCAGATGCATTGATCTATCCCCTAACCTTCTCATTCATCTATTCCTCTATCACTCCTCTTTGCTCTCGCTCCAACTCTCTGTAACCCCTTGTGTGCTAGTAGCTTCCCGGTTTGCTTTAAAAAATGCCAGTCAAGTATGATTAAGATGAAAGAAAAACTCGTCAAAAATTAAGAGAATTATTTCTGTTAGATATAGAATCTCTATATATAAAACGCAGGATGTGTGTGTGTGTGTGTGTGTGTGTTTGTGTGTGTGTGTGTGTGTGTGTGTGTGTCATTTTCTACTGGACAGAGTGAGATCCTATAGCTGGCTGCCACGAATAGCCAGGAAGATTCTATTGGCCAGCGTGAGAGTCAATAGCTGACTGACACGAATGTTAACTAGCATGCTAACATGTAAAAAAAAATCGATAGCTGCATTCGTCACAAGTGGGAAAAATTGAAATCTGCATGGCACTTTACTCCAATTGGCTCATTCGCTTGCTTAAACTCAACGTTTTGTTTAGTTCTTTTTTCGTAACAGATTTAATGTTTAGTATAGAGCTTAGAAAAAATTCGCAGTGTGAGATAGGCAAGAAGTAAGGCATATAGCAACATCAGCACGGCAAAGGGCACACCTTTAAGTCAAGTGATAGCGATTGCTGTATGAGTGGTATGATTTTTAAATCAATTCCGGCAACGCCGGGACATGCTGCTAGTTTTTTAATAAAGCTTGGGAATACAAGAACGTAAGATAGCACCATTTCAATAAATATCAAAAATGCGGTTTATTCATAATTTACACAAAAATGAGAACAGCATATTTCATTACCAGGGATTGTCAGCTTGTTCATTCATGTCGTCGAAATTGCTTTTTGTCGCACTATTGTATTGCATTAATAATAGCTCGATTTTGTTTAACCGCCACTGTAGGAAAGAAGAGCGGTAAAACAATTCCCTAGAATTATAATTTTTTTATCATTTCACCCCATGCAAGGTAGAAAAGCCACTAAAGCACAAGGGGTTACTGAAGGCGAAAGAATAAGAAAAAAAAAAAAAAGAGAAACATTATTTAGGGGTGGTGGCTATAGAAGATGAGTAACCAAGAAGACGATTGACAATGCATTTAATTTTTTGAAGATCAAAGGTTGATGGAAAGCATAGAGCCAGAAGAGAATTCCACAAGCGAGAAGTGCGGGAAAAGAAACTGCTAGCATAGAACTTACGGTTGCATCTAGCCAATTCAACTGTGAACTGATGAGATCTTGCTGCCAATCTAGTACAGCTCTTAAATTCATCATGTGTAGGTGCCATTGCGGAAATTATTTATGTAGAATTATTTATGGAAGGAAAGGCACGTTACGGCGGTGACAAAGTAACTGAAGCCGAGATACCAGGTCAGGACTTATAATATTGCTGATTGTGCACCAGACCATATACGGCACTAATATTCAAGGCATGGACGAATTGTTAATGTAAGTTATCCCGTGTTACATGTATTTGTAGTTGATAGAGGATTCCTTTTCTCTTTTTATACCGAAAATGAAATTATTAAAACGTACAGCAATAACATAAAACAATGAGACACGTTTTGAAATTAATGATAAGAATGTGTATTTTTCTATTAACGATTTTATTTGCAGTATTCGTTTTGTGTGTGTTGAATGTTCTTAGGGTTATTCTTTTTTTTGTTTCTTTAAAATTTTGAGACTTACTTGTTTATAACTGTTCCCAGAAATTCGTGGTTAAGGGAAGCCTTTGAAACCGTCAACTCTGGATTTTTACGGAGCGAAGAAGATATATCTGTGTTGTTCTTTTTACTACTGCTACTTTTGCTTCTGGTGGAAAGGTCGTTTTTAGAATGATGACGTTGTAGATCTTTATTTCTAGAATGAGGAAATATGATCATCATCATCATCATCATCATCATCATCATCATCATCATCAGGAATCATAACAGTAGACTTATAAATGCGACAGAAACATTCTGGAGTGAAACATTATCAATAAGAACACAGTGAAACCACATTTCCATCAGCAAACCTAGCAATGGATTCAATGTAATCTTTCTACTACAAAAGGGAATGTTAGCTCGAGAAGACATAACGAGTCACTCTCCTGATGCTGATAGGAGTGGAGTAAAAATTCTACTTCAGACCTCTTGGAGAACCACACCAATGCTCCAAAGATTTCAGTAAAAAGTGAAGATTTACGAGATCATTTTATTAGACTATACCCCAAAATAAACTCCCTTATAGGGTTAAGTTCTCCCACCATCCTAGTACTTTGTGGTCGAACTAGAGTCATGCCTTTCCCAAAGGTAACTGAAAAATATGACACACTATTCTTGGCCGAATTTTAAACTAAATTCGCTGAATGTTTTCATAAGGTCTTTAACTGTTTTGTCATCCGAAACTCCATGTGGCATCAGTAATGAAAATAAAATAAAAGGTTTTATGCTTACCAAAGCGATCGGTTTGATAACGAGTGAAAATCAGTTGGGTGTGGTTGATTTCGGTTGGATTCAGATATTGTTTTTTTATTTTATTTTTCGATGTGCATTAATTTACCTAGTTGCAAATCGGGAGTTAGAACATGAGTCAGTAGTTTCTAATACAAGGGAGATAATTGGTCACTAAAAAACAAAAAAGGAAGCAGAAAATTTATGAATGATCGAAGCATAAAGAACGACTGAAAGTCTGTAGAGAAGATAGAAAGATCAACGTATTTGTGCGAAAAAGAAAGAAAAAGTGAAAAGACGGAGGCAGAAAGCAGGAAGAAATTTAAAAACAAAAGAAATGAAAGAGAAAATGTCACAAGAAATTCTAAAGGAAAGAATGGCAGGAAGGAATGAAGAAAAACAAGGGAAAAAGATAAGAAATGAAAGAGAAAAAATAATAAGAAATTCTAAAGGAAAGAATGGAAGGAAAGAATGAAGAAAAACAAGGGAAATAGATAAGAATGAGGAAATGAAGGAACAATGTGTTTTGTCGTAATTTGATCTGATCAGAAACTGTGAGCTGAACCAGATGTTCTCTTAAAACAAACATTTCAGATTTATTGATTTATGATTGATTTCCCTTTAAAAACTGATAGATGAAAATTGATTCCTGAATCACAGAACACACAAGTCAATGATTTTTCTCACTGTTTCTCGAATAAACTATAGAGATCTAGTCATCTACTAAAGTATTGTAATATTTTATTATGCTAACTAGATGACGCATGTAGACAGCCTCGCATGACGGAAGAGCATTAAGTACCATGTTATTTAACCATAACAAGAGATAGGGTGAAATGAATTCGTCCCTTTTCCAGTCGAGCGAGGGAAATGCAAAACACAAAACTCTCTCACGCACACATACACATACACACACACACACACACACTCTCTCTCTCTTTACTTACTCTCTCTCTCTATTTCTCTCACTCACACGTACACACAAATACATATTGTTGTGCAAAAACACGACCGACCTATTGCTACACTAATTTGTTGAACATAGACTCTTTCATTCAGTTTCAGATGAACGTCAGCTCAAAGGACCAATTATCGCAAAATGTGTCGTTCGCGTTACTGCACTAACTACTGTAATCGCTATTATTGTATTATTAATCCATGGGATTTATTTTATTATTAATCCTTGGGATTAAACAGTTTCTTTGCTAATCTTTTGTTCCGGTGTTTTCCTTGGAATATAATTAAACAGAACTACGAGATTAGACGACCATTATAAAACATACACCTATCTCACAAACAGGCAAAAACTCTTTCTCTCTCTCTTTCTCTCTCTCTTTCTCTCACTCTCTCTCTCTCTTTCCCTCTCTTGCACAGACACACTCTCTTTCTCACACATACATTCTCTTTCTATATTTCCCTCTCTCCCTCTCTTTTGATCAACTAATGATTTTCGATTGTAGATTGCAGTCTTATTTATAAATTCGCTCGGTCTGCCTTTGTGGAAAGTTAGTACCTCCCACAAATAAATAGCAGTTTATCAAAAAGACATTTTCACCCAGTGCCGGGATCAAGAAGAATCTTTCCCAACATGGAGAAAATAAATATTTTAATAAAATTATGCATATTTATAATAGTAATTTATGAATAAAAACTATTTTTTAGGTTTTAATGTTTTAAAATTTGAAGAAATGAGGAAATAATTTTAATCAAGATAATATTCTTTTAAAATAATAATTGAAGGACAGTTTTAATAAAGTTAAATTTTCTATTTCTTAGTTTAAATCATGACACTACCCAATCTTCCTAATTACAATTAGCTTTGTACCCTTTTAATTTAAAATCTAGTAAATATTCTGGGGGTTTTTTGTTTGTTTTTTTTTTTAGCAAGGTACGTTGAGTTAAAGTGAACACGTCCTAAATAAACGATAATGTTATTTAAAGCGATATAATTTAACCATAGTGAACATAGTCGAAAATCAAAGACTTAGATTTCCAAACGAATCGAATTAGCTTGCAGCAAATTCACAGAATAAGCTTTGGGAAACCAAATAGTTATATAAATAGCTACAAAAAAAAAAGAGAGATTTTTTCTTTCTACCCAAAATATCAGACAACTTTAAGTATTTTCTTGTTTCGTCTGAGGCGAAACGTTAGAAGGTGCTCGTTTCTCGCAGGGCATTTAGTTTGTTTTTTTTCACGCAAAGATGCAGAGACGTGTGTAAAATGATATGAAAATATTTTTGATTTGTCCAGTAATCAGGAGAAAGATGACATAGGGGAGATGGGGGTTGAAAATCGTCTTAAGTAGATACGGCGAATTAAAGTGGACATAATGGAAAGGGGAAAAAGACGAAGGGAAATGCAAAAGAACTTGAATGTTGAAAGACGGATGAGTGAAAAGAATATTGGAGGGAAAGTAAGGGAAAATGCTTCGTGTAGCGAAAAGTCAACGTTGTCATCTCCACGACAGTTCTGATCGGGGAATTTATAAAGATGCTGAAATAGATTGCTAAAAGCGATAAAAATAAGAACAAGGTCGAATGGGATTGGAACTGACTGAGATAGATAGATAGATAGATAGATAGATAGATAGATAGATAGATAGATATGAACAGAATTAGATATGAACAGAATGATAGATAGATAGACAGATAGATAGATAGATAGATAGATAGATATAAACAGAATTATAGATAGATAGATAGATAGATATATAATGAATATATATATATATATATATATATATATATATATATGCATAGACTGAGATAGACAGATAGACAGATAGATAGATAGATACGAATAGACTGAGATTGATAGATAGAAGGATAGATATGAATAGACTGAGATTGATAGATAAAAGGATAGATAGATATGAATAGACAGAGATAGATAGATAGACAGATAGATAGATAGATACGAATAGACTGAGATTGATAGATAGAAGGATAGATATGAATAGACTGAGATTGATAGATAAAAGGATAGATAGATATGGATAGACAGAGATAGATAGATAGATAGATAGATAGATAGATAGATAGATAGATAGATATGAACAGTATTAACAGTATTAGATAGTTATGAACAGAATGATAGATAGATATGAATATATATATATATATATATATATATATATATATATGAATAGACTGAGATAGATAGATAGATAGATAGATAGATAGATAGATAGATAGATATAGATAGATAGATAATTTGTATGAACAGTATGAGATAGATAGATAGATAGATAGATAGATAGATAGATAGATAGATAGATAGATATGAACAGATTACAATAGACAAATTAATCTCGGAATGTGTACTTCTTTCTTATTCGATTACTGAAGATTATTTTCAGTTTGTCTACCCAGGGAATTTTTTTTTCTTTTTAAAAATGCAAAATATTGATCTTGACATGTAATATCAGCAAATGTAGTTTACAAAAGGTGATTGATAAAATCCTCTTCAAATCGATTGTCTCTCTAAGTCGGTTCCGATTCTCACCAATTGTTTCGTGATCTAATCAGACGTCATTAACTCCATTTAATTCTGTTGATAAAATGTCATCTTCACTTCAGTTATGTTCAAAAGAACATACCGTCGTACTGGGAAGAATGTCAGTCTGGTGGCAAAGAGATCTGAGGTTCCAAGTCGACGAGATTTGGTTCTATGAAATCCGCGTAATGCAACCACGAGATATGATGGTTTTTTTTAATAGTTCAATGAGATGAAGCGCAGAATGGCATAATGATATGCAGGGCAAAACCAAAAATGTGGAACTGAGTTCAAATTTTGCGTTATATTCTTTATATTCAGAAAGACATAACTTTTTTTTTTGTTAATATATAATGAGAAAATTGAACACATACATGACATATTGAAATAGGTCCGAGTGGAAAAATTCGGGCATACTACAAAACAATGAAAAAGATGATTGGTAAATGGTTAAACCTGACAAAGGTTCACAAAATACAGGAAGATGGAGAGAGCCATGATTCACATAAAGAAATGTTTCTTTGGTGGAAGACATGAATTCACGCCCGCTTTCCCCATATCGACAAAAGAGATTTGCACTGACATTAGACTCTTCTTTCACACACATGGCCCCTATTTTCGGAGTTTTGTCATGTAGAATTTCAAAGAATAACTAGCACCTTGTTCTTGGACTTGTGCAGAATTACCCCCCCCCCCAGTTTAACCGTATAAACTAGATGATCAATTTTGTTACATCGATTTACCTTTGAATTAGCTCGATTTAAGTTCCTTTTCAATTAGCTTAGTTGCCCGGTTCTGCCAACCATATGTTGTATTCTAATTTCTTTTTCTCGCACTTCTGACTTGTGAAACGCTATTCCGATTTCACACATTCCTGCTTTCTAGAATTTTATCCTTTCTCGTCACTAAAGTCTTCTCATTCTCTTTTACCCTCAATAACTCCTTTCTCTTAGTGGGATTTTCGCTTTGATATGAAATGATTAAAAAATAAATTGTATTGTAACTGTATTAATCTTGTTTGTACTTAAGAGAAGGATTAAATAAAACTATCAAATTATTAATTATAAAAGAGACGTTTACGTCGAGAAAAACTGATAAAATTCACGGAATGAGCTTAAATTTAGCCGCAAAATTATGCAACGTCATGAGATCGCTGGAAAATGAGCATAGCATTATAAAAAACACCTGAAACTTGACGAAACCAACATTTTATCTTAAAATGTTTATGTTACTACTAGGAGTAGAGCCCGGCGTTGCCCAGGGATGTAACAGTAAGAGATAGATCAAGTATCGACCATCATAAAGACTGAAAAATAAAATTGACAAAGATTATTGTTTAAGGTTGACAGACATGCATGTCTCAATTAGTTTTTTTATTTTTTTATTTTTTACGAATTGGCCAAACCCAAAATCAAACAAAAACATTGTTTTTAATCCTTATGAGTCTATCGATTGAATAGAATTTTATTATAAACAATTGTCTTGTAAATGGAATTTTTAAAGCATTCTGAATGTAAAAATAAAGAAAAAGTGTGCAAGACAATAAGAAACACTACCTGCCAAAAAAGTGAAGTTTTGTTGAAATCGGTTGAAAAGGCAGGAAATCCGATCCATATATAAACGAACACACACACACACACACACACACACACACACACACACACACACACAACCAACCAACCTGGGTTTTATAATAAGTATAACTCGATATGAGTTGCCCCCCTTTCATTCTCACGATGCCTCTTAATCATGTTTTCAAATTGATTTCGTGCAAAAACAATTGTGTCTTTCCAATTTTTGGCGCTGTCAGAACTACCACACGGTAATTTTACGTAGTCCTGTAAAGTTCTATTGAAATCGGTTGAAAAATGTAGGAAATCCGATCCAATATATAAACGTACAGACACACACATACACACACATACACACACAAACACACACACACATACACACAGACACAATCTGTGTTTTATAATAAGTAAGATTAAGAGAAAAGAACAAAGTATTTTTTAATTTTTTTTTTTTTTAATATTTTCCATCCTTTTTAGAACATTCTGAATTTTGATTAAGAAAAATTTTCTTTCACTTTGCGTCCAGGGGCATGACTAAATAACATGTCAAATTTTACCGCAATTTTTAATGACATTAAATTAGAAAATCTTGCAAAAATAAAAATAACTGTAGGACTTTAATAAAACTTTCAGAAACTATTTGGAAATGATGGAAATTATTATAAATATGTTTTTCTTAAGTCATGGTAAAAACATATTTTGCATTTATTACCCCCTCTCATATTTATTTTTATGAAAACTCCAGAAATTCAAAGCTGACTTATTTAGTGATTATATTAGTGAAAAGCTTCGAGGAAAGTAAATCATGTATTTTTTTGTTTTTGTTTTTTTTTTAAATCAGTCCTTAACTACCTAAAATCAGCTCGGAATTGTAAGATACAAAACTCAATAAACAATGATATTATTAAATTTCAAATGCTTTTATTTGCTTTTATTTGTTTTTATGAATATGGGCAATAGTTTCTGAAGGCAAAAAATTTTCGATGAAAAATGATTTTTTTACAACAATGATTTGTTATTATTTTAAAATGATTTTACTATTTTTACATTAAAGTTGTTACATATTTTAGAATTAGTGAAAATGCGGATCAGATTAGTCAGTAGTGTTATTAAGTACATCTAACTTTTCAAATTATAAATTGTAAAATTTATTACAATCTGCAGCACAAAAGTATGTAAAAATCTAATTTTGCATGATTTTGTGTCCATAAAAACGGTTTTAATTCAAAAGTACTGAAGGCCAAAAGCAGCATGAATACACTGAAACGTCACGTGGTTTGAGTTGCTATATAAGCGTTGTTCCCCGCTGTTGACGGGCTTTATATTTTGTGAATTGTACGTGCGAACACCTGTGGAGAAGTTCATTTGACTTTTTCGTTTCTTCTTAAAACAAAAAATTGAACTATATAGCCTATGAAGAAAATAGAAAAATGTTTTTTAGCTAATGTTAATTAAGGTTTCTTAACTATTCATGATTAAAGAAAATGTTAAACATTATTTTTTTTAAAAAAAACAGAGATCAATGTGTTAATTTTCTTGCTTCTTTATTTTAATTTCATCTTTTACTAAATTTTAAAATTAATTCAAGAACATTTTACAGTATTTTATTTTATTTTTTTGTTTTTTATAAAGCATCTTCAAACGTAACCACAAGTCAATAAAATATTAGATAATTGCTGAAAATATGTTAATTTCTAACAATTACTCGGTAATTAAAAACAAAAAATGCGTAAATTTATGTCAGTTCTGGTCATCCATACTAGCTGTCATCACCTCAAAATTATCGATACGTCAATAAGGATGAAAGAAAGACAGGACCCGTCGTTAAGAAATGTTCGTATATTACTTTTTTATGCTATAAGTAAGCAATATTTATTTCAAATCAGATTGACTTAACTTTAAATTTGCTAATTTTACTCAAGTAATGTTTCACAAATATATATTTTATTTTTGGAATATTTTTAAAACCGATAATTTTGTTTTGTTTACAAATTTATTAAAATTAAGAAAATGGCGGCTCTCAAGAAAATTTTCTGAAATCGGCCAAAAACTTGAGATTCCGATCTATATATTTTCTGTTTGAAATAAACTAGAATATTTTACTTACTGGAAATTGTAAATTTAATCATTTACCTTTAAATCTCTATCTATAAAAGGCAGGATGTGCGTGTGTGTGTAACGAATGCACGGCCGCAATTTTCGACGGATTTGCACCAACATTTACATACACTTTCGTTTCAATTTAGCGGGAAGGCCAAGACCGATTTTACATTTCCCAACTCCCATCGATAGTGGAAATAATTGATTTTTCATGCTTCTACGGCAGTTTTCATGTAGTTTTCGGCCATTTTCTACTGGCAAGAGTGAGAGCCTACAGCTGGAAGCCATGAATAGGCAGGAAGATTCTACTGGCCAGCGTGAGAGCCAACAGCTGACTGACACGAATGTTATCTAACATGTTAGCATGCAAAAAAAATGGATAGCTGCATTCGTCACAAGTGGGAAAAATTTAAATCTGCAATGCACTTTACTCCAATTGGCTCATTCGCTTGCTTGAACTCAGCGTTGATTCTGATTCCGCAGAACTGGGTTGGGTGTGAAAAAGTATTTGTTGTTAACATTCTTTTTTTCACTCGGTTCTTTCAGTTACGAGTCCTTTTTTAAAGCTGATCGTTTTGAGTTCATTTTGTTTTGTTCTTTTTTCGTAACAGATTTAATGTTTAGTATAGAGCTTAGAAAAAATTCACAGTGTGCAGTAGGCAAGAAGTAAGGCATGTAGCAACATCAGCACGGCGCAGGGCACTCCTTTAAAGGCAAGGAGGGGCAAAAATATTTAAGTCAGGTGATAGCGATTGCTGTATGAGTCGTGCGATTTTTGAATCAATCACGGGCAACCCCTGGGCCATGATGCTAGTTAAAGCTAAAAGGATATCTGCAAGAATTTTTTTTTCATTTTTAAAAATTCATTTTAAACCTTAGTTATCGAAAAAGTATACCGAATTAATGGAGTTACCGATGTTAACCCAATTTTAAATTCTTTTTGGTGGGACGGATCATCAGTGAGAAAAGAAAAACGGATTCAACACCCCAAAGTACAGCAAAGCTATTTCGTAAACGGATCATTTGGTGCCAAAAATAGGCTATATAAAGGAAGTGCGTACGTTATAAAAAAAACTTCTCGAAAACAAATTCTTTAGTGTGCAGTTTGAAATTGCTTAATATTTGGGAATATACACCAAAATGGAGAAGGAATTTTGTCTCGTGCTTTGTTTTTTTTTTTTTGTTTTTTTTTTTGTCGGCCTTATTCAATGTTGGGGTGAGGTGAGGGACGTCAGTGCCAAAAGAGCAGGCCAAATATGGGGGGAAAAATTGTGTTAATTTGGCTAAATCTTGTATTCTACGATACGGAAAACTACTTGATCATTTTTAAAGTTAAACCTGTCTATCATTTATAGCATTCAAGTTCACCATGGCTTCCTGAGCAAAAAGAGACAGAAAAAAACTTATATCTAGGACTGATTATATAAGAATAAGTGAGTAATCCTGTGTGACTTTTTATTAACTTCAAACAATCATAAATAGTTAGAGCAAAATTAGATCAGTTCTAATATACTGAGAGAGTTCAATATCAGATCAGCTATAGAACGTATCATTTGGAAATTTTCCAAAACTCAGAAATGTTTGCTTGCAAGCCCACAGTGCCAAGATCAGTAGTCTGGTGTTTCTCTTTTATTTTTTATTTTATTTTATTTTTTTTGTTTTTTTAATTAAAATATTGACAGGAATAGAAAGAAAGAAAGAAAGAGGAAAACATAAAGTAACAGAAAATAAGTATATCGACAGTTATTAAATATTTATTTTATAGATTTGCAATGCTTATTTTTTTTACATTGAATTTTTGTTGACACTATATTCTGATATTAAACAGACGACGATAAAAATAAGTATTTTCAAATCTGAAATGCAGAATAAACTCCCAAGTGAAGTCAGAGTGCACATTCTTATTTTAAATATGTTTTTCCCAAGCCTTGTTTCTAACAACTCTTTCATGATCCATTTGAAACAATCTTTTGAAATGAAGAAACAGTTTTTTCAAGCTAACAAAAATGACTATTTACATTGTTCGAACTGCTGTCCTTATCTTCACTGTTATATTCACGACATTTCGGCCGTTTTATGCTCTGGCCTTCTTCAGGATCTGTCTATATTTCTGAGATGAGTTATTGTAACTATTTACACTACATTGTTCGGTCTGTTGTCCTCTTCTTCCTTGTCATATTCGCGACGTTTCGGCCACTGTAGGTCCCGACCTTCTTCAGGATATGTCTATATTTCTGAGATGAGTTATTGTAACTATTAACACTATTTACATTATTTGGACTATTCTCCTTATCTTCATTGTCATATTCGCGACGTACGCTCCGGCCTTCTTCAGCTGATATACGCTGGAATTCCGAACCGAGCCCTTTATTTCGTCAACCGGCGTAGATTTTTTTTTAGTTCTACGTGCACATGACCCAGTAGATAAAAGCGTTGACTTCACCAAAAAAGTTATAAGTTCAATATCTGGCCAGAAGAGAATTGAACAAAATAAAAAAAAACTTGGAGTGTTGAGTTACTAAAGTTTAGCGTAAAATTAAGTCTTTCTAAATTTCTGGGATGAAGAGTTATTATTTACACTATTTATAAACGGACTGTTATCATCATCTGTGTTATTATTACATTCATCTGGGTAACCTACAGGGATTCTGAACGGAACCCTTGATTTAATCTTCGGGAGTAAGCTGCTCTCGCTCCACTGGTTATATCTAGGTATATTGTCTAGTTCTTATTTATAGTGCTGATCAGTTATTTCTCGACCGTTTCAACTGAGTCCAATTAAGCTCTGCTTGACCCAGCGATCATAATCCCTATGTCAGAAAATCCACGAACCAATGCTTTAATCCACTAGGCCAATTTACTGCAGTGGACTTGGAGCCTTAAACCTAACCTGACTGCTGATAAATGCTGCAAGTTCTATTGTTGCTGTTGCCTGTCATGTTTTGATTGCTGCTGCTCCTGTTGAAGATTTGATGACATTGCCTTTCTTTCTTTGTTATCGGTTCCCATATTCTATTTATTTCTATGCTAGGCCTACTAATGAGGTCCTCATACCCTAGCATATGCGCTGATTTTTTTAGACGTCTATCAAGTTTTTGTCTAGCATTTACCCTTCATTTCACAGGGGCTGGTGACTAACCCTTTCATTCCATAACCAAACAGGCCACTACGGTTTTTCAATGTACCGCCAGCCTTATTTTTAGAGGACGACCTGTTTCACCTTTATGTATCTGGTAACAATGCTATTATAATAAGTGTATAATTAAGTCTACATTTATTTGCATTTGCATAACTGATATATTCTGATATTAAATTAACAATTATCAAATAATACACATTTTTAACATAAAATTTATAATAAATTATGAACAAACGTTGGGAAATATAGTTTAATACTATTCACAATTTTCATAAAAATGTTATTTACAAAGGAATGCGAGTTGTAACTTTTTCGCCATCATTTTGTAATGAGACTGTCATGATTAAAGTAAAAAGAAGTAAACACAAAAGAATGATGAAATGAAGCAACTTAATGAATGAGCCTATTATCAAGGTGATAAATATCCATTTAATGCGACTGAATTGATTATTCTGAAGTGGGAGAAGTTTGGCACCATCAAAAACCTTCCACGAACTAACGCTCCACGAAAACTCTTTTACAGTCAACTTGTTTATTGCTAAGAATTGTCAGAGTGAAACCGATCGGAAATGAAAGGTTTTCCAACGTGATTTTAGATCAAATGGAGCATCAGTTACTATGATAAATATTTGTAAGAACTACAAAACAATAATATAAACTTATGTACGTTTGCTGAATAAAAATGGAGCCGTCTTTTTTTTCGGGTGAAATTCACTTTTTAGAATGTCTAATTTTTTTTTAATGCCATGTCCCTTCAACTCATATGCGTCCATGGCTCTTCTTCGTTTATGATCTGTGAATTACCAAATATCTTGTGAAAGATAGGTTGCTTTCCTGTTAACGTTTCCAAGGTTTACAATTCAGATGTGTCTCTCTACGAGACTGTCTGCAAGACACGGCTAGAACCCCTACATCTACCCAGTTATTTAACCAACTCTAGTTTCTAAGCCGATAACCATTAGGCTACTGGATCTCTTTAGCATTTAATAAAGGACAATAATTTTAGGAAGAACGTTCTTTATTCCCATGAGATAAAGATTTAATTTTTTGGATCACAGGCAATCTTCTCGTATACAAAGTAAAGCTGGATGCGCCTACCATAGAAAAAAGACCATCCAATAGTAAATCAAGTCGGTCAAATTATCGTGGTTTTGGGAGTGCTTATCATTCAAATTTATGGGCACACTTCATCTGATCGAAGCGACCATGAGCGTTGCAGCGAATCTAATTTATTATCGTTGGTGTAATAGTTGGACCTTGAAGAGGACTGAATCTTTGAACAGGATAATGACACGAAGAGGACAGTTGAAAATAACACGGAAATGTTATGCTCAAAAAGATGGAGGATATGCTTCGGTGACCGATTTACTATGGGAAATTCATGGCAAATCTTCAGGCATCGTATTTATCAGAAGTGCCCCGGAAACATAAATAATTTGAAGGTCTTTTCGAAAGAAGAGTGTCTCTTGAAGAATGTTGAAACTAACATCCCTTTTAAACGAAAGGAATATCAAAATTTACGAGAAACATCTGTGAGCTGTAAGAAAGAAAGCAGAGCTATATTTCATTTGTAAAATATTATATATATATATATATATATATATATATATATATATATATATATATATATATATACAAGTATATATATTTATATATATATATATATATATATATATATATATCATACTTATTATAAAACCCAGGTTGTGTGTGTGTGTCTGTACGTTTATATATTGGATCGGATTTCCTACATTTTTCAACCGATTTCAACAAAACTTCACAGTACTACGTAAAATTACATTGCGGTGGTTCTGACAGCGCCAAAAATTGGAAAAACACAATTGTTTTTTGCACGAAATCAATTTGAAAACACGATTAAGAGGCATCACGAGAATGACAGGGGGACAACTCATATCAAGTTATACTTATTATAAAACCCAGGTTGTGTATGTGTGTGTGTGTGTGTACGTGCGTGTTCGTTTATATGGGATCGGATTTCTTACATTTTTCAACCGATTTCAACAAAACTTCACTTTTATTTTTGACAGGTAGTATCGTTATGAGTTTACCGATTGAAAACAATTGTATTTGTTTGAGTTTGACCAATTCGTAAAAAAAAAAAACAAAAACAAAATAAAACAAAAAAAAACTATTTAAGACATGCATGTCCGTCAACCTTAAACAATAATCTTTGTCAATTTTATTTTTCAGTCTTTATGATGGTCGATACTTAATCTATCTCTTACTGCTCCATCCCCCAGGCAACACCGGGCTCTACTGCTAGTATATATATATATATATATATATATATATATATATATATATATATATACAAATGCTTTTTTCCAGCGTTACATTAGTTTATATTTTAATTTACGTTGAATTCTTGAAAATTTGTATTTTTTTAATAATAATTTTATATGGATATATGTCACGTTTATAAATTTAAGTAAATCTAAACATAGAAAGGATATTAATAAATCTTCTTGTGCAAATCTACAAATACTAATTTCAAGCGGGATTTATGTCCGTTTTGCATTTAGGTGTGCTCGCCTTCAGGCGCGCATGATTACCCATTTGCTGTTAACCTAGATAATAAATTGCATCGTTTAAAACCTGTTATTGCACAAATAAGAATTTGTTCTTTTTCGTGTTAGCAATTTTATATTAATGACGGACTTAACCTTAAACTAATTTCTCTTCAATTACATTCCAAGATTTTCTTTATAAATGTGCATTCGCTTAGAATTATACTCGTAAGTAATGCAGTATGCATAGATAGATAGATAGATAGATAGATAGATAGATAGATAGATAGATAGATAGATAGATATGAACGGATTGGGATAGATAGATAAAAAGAAACAAACAAACAGATACGTTATTCTATCAGGATTCAACTCTGAATTTAAAGAAAATATTTAAAACATTTACAAAATAAACTACTTCGAACTACTCTCAGCGCACACAAGAACACCAGACAAAAGCGAATATATATATATATATATATATATATATATATATATATATATATATATATATGTTTATAAATATATATTTATATATACATGTCTAAAATAAGATATGCTATATTTAGGGGTTAAAGAGCTTAATATCAGAGATAGAGCGTATGTAAATATAAAAGTGGACATTGAAGTCAACACCCCGAGATGACAGTCGTTTTCACGGTCAGCGTAGTCGTTAGGCACATGGTCTGGTGATAGCACATGCCCGGCGATTTCGTTTAGCATGAAACAAACTGTCGCCTCTGAGTGTTGACTTCAATGTACACTTTATATTATATATATATATATATATATATATATATATATATATATATATATATATATATATATACAATTTTTCCTATACACACACATATAAATATATATATATTATAAAGTGATTTATTTAAAATATGTTTTTTTTCGCTACACAGTTCTAACCATGTTTCAAAAATGGAAGCTAAAAGCCCCGAATTTAATTTTGTAACTAAATTAAAGACATTAGTTCTATTTCATCCTGAAGCGAATTTTGGAGTAACTTTTTAAAACCCAGTAATTTTAAAAAGTTCGTAGCTTTTAGCTTTTATTTTTGAAACATGTTTAGAACTGTGTAGCGAAAAAAAAACATATTTTAAGTAAATCAGTTTATAATATTAATGCTCTGTAAATTTACATTGAGCACTATTTTGTAAAAATAAAAATATCTATAAGAACACCGGATTATATATCTTACTGTTCTTTCTTTTTTATTTACACACACACACACACACACACACACACACACACACACACACACACATATATATATATATATATATATATAGAGAGAGAGAGAGAGAGACAGAGAGAGAGAGAGAGACGTATATATTATGAAAATTAATGACAGTGGAAACAGTTTTTGTGTAACGTGTTGCATCCTTTTCATCTGACTAGAGTAATATTGACGTTATGGTAACGACACATGCGCACAAAATAGAGGCATCCTGCATTTTTTTCATCGTTTTTCTAATGTGTTTGGGTGTATAATCCAGCCAACTTCATTTATTTACTTTTTCTTTATATTTTTATCACTTTTCTTATCATTATTTTTGGATAATAGAAGATTCACCAAGGAAGAGTTAATGTTGTAAGAACTTTAAAATTGTTTCTACATACTTTCGTCTTAGTAAATATTTTTATCTTATAATAAAATTAAATCGAAATTATGCATACACTCATTCAGAGTGAATTGTTTTGCAAAAGATACATTTTGCTTTCATATAATGTTTTATCTACATTCCTTGAAGTTTCTCCTATTTATTCCTTGTGGCAATCATTACAGTTTATAGACTAAATTCCTCCTTCAAGTTTTAGCTTTTTTTGTTTTGAAATAATCAAGTGAGTAAAGTAAAAAATTTAAATGCATTTCCCCCAACATATATATATATATATATATATATATATATATATATATATATATATATACACACAGAGTATGGATAGGAATCCGACAAAATAATAGATTAAAGAACAAGTAGGAAACAGATCTCAATCTAACATGTTTCACTTTATTAAAGCTTCGTCAGAGATCAAGGCAGAAATGTAGAAATGATAAAAAGCTTAGAAACATGGCATATTTAGTATTAATGTTGTTTTTGTCTGTTTCTTATTGGTTATAAGTTAGATACGTGCCACGTGGAATGAAGCTTTAATAAAAAAATTATAAGATTCCCACTTCTTTTATCCTATCATATATATATATATATATATATATATATATATATATATATATATATATATATATATATATATTCATAGAAGCATGTTTCGTTGAATAATCTAGACACATATCTATTTGTTTTTATTTTAATCCTCTCAAATTCACGGATCAATTTCTTAGTGCTGTTATTAAACTGATTAAGAAAGACACTGTAGTTTTCGGCATACCTTTTACTTTCTCAAGTAATTCCCAATCTCATCCAAAATAATCTTCAGGGTTGAAGTTCTATTAAAAAAATTAATGGAATTGATAGTTGTGAATTTCTTTTGTAAATGCGCATGAAACGTGGTCTGTTAGAGTTTATTTTAAAATAAACTGCTACGAATATGAAAGGGAGGTAACTTAATTTGTATTTTATATATTATTAATGTTTAAAATACTCATTCTGCAATTTAAAAAAATGTATTTTTTAATAAAAGAAATGACCAAAACTACGGTGTCTTTTCTTAATCCGTTTAATAACAACACTAATAAATTGCTCCGTGTATATGAGAGGATATATATATATATATATATATATATATATATATATATATATATAAAACCCTATTCCGAGACAGTCAGTCTAGGGCTGAGAAGGACCGGTAGAAAGCAGTGCTGGTCTGAAATAGGCCATACGCACATGAGGTAATATTGGATTTTTTGCTGTATAATATAAATATATATATATATATATATATATATATATATGTGTGTGTGTGTGTGTGTGTGTGTGTGTGTGTGTGTGTGTCTGTGTGTGTGTCTGTGTGTGTGTGTGTACACGTAGAAATTTTGAAAATTTTTATCCTCGTCTCCAAGACTAACAGGATTGTGTTAGAAATGAATAAGAAAGATAGTCCCAAGATGGACGTCTTCCAGTCACACGTTCATTTCGCAGCAAATAGGAAAAATATTTCAATCGACCCTCTGCTTTCATGTATCGCATTTATCAGAAGTTTGTGCAAACTGTCTCCATTGATTAGAAAGGAAACAGTAGGCGACGTCAAATGTGCTAATCGCATGTACCCATTTCTCATGCGCGGGAAACATTTGTAGGCATTCCCATAAAAAGCAGACGATGCAACGCAGGTTTTCCTCCGCAGATAACTGTGTGGGGAATATTAAATAATTACTTAGAAATGCAACCCTATCATCCGCTGATTATATATAGTTTGTCGCATGCAAACACAACTGCTGCTCCCGAATCTTGCAATACGCTACTGCAAATTAAAATTCTAGAACTTAACGTTTACATCTGAGTGACATTCAATGACACGCCTACATTTCACATCAGCGGACAAGTGTATGAAGAGAATTTTCTTATTTAGTGTTCTGAGAATGCAAACACCGTTTGTAAGTGATGTGGACCCAAAGTTGGGACCCCGGAAGGAAAACACGGAACACGGATTGGAGGTAAGAAAGATATATTAAACAAAAAGGTTACAAATATAGTGTAAGTGTGAGCAGACCTTACTATGTGCTAGTGTCCAATATTGGTAGTCGTACGCGGCTGATACTACGGTATTAGAATACTCTCTCTCTCTTTCCTCCTCTTCTCTTAGAATGTTATATCGCATACTTTATATAGTCCTAGAAGAGTCCATGTTGTAGGTATGTTACGGTCTCACAATAGTAAGTACGAACAAAACAGTCTCCAAATAGATTGTAGTTTTCTTGAGGGCTTACTTTTATGATAATTAGTCGAGTACTCTTACATATATTATTACGAATCTCTAATTTTGGATACATTCATTTGGGTGATGCTCTCGTCAATAAAATTGTTGCTACTCATCCCCGAAATGTGGACGTTGATATCTTGCAAGAATGAACCACTAAAACGCCGTCAGATTCCTGGTTGTAGAGTATAAAAACATATCAATGACGCAAAAGCAGATAATACGCAATATCCCCAAGAGAAACTTTGGCGTGTGATTGCAACAATGACGACATAAAATCCCAGTAACCTGAAAACAGCCATAGAAGAAGAATATGTTTACTCAGAAGTCGAACATGCTGCGTCTAAAGAGATGGTATTCTCATTTCCACAATAAAATCAGTTCCTTAGAACTGTATAGATATTGTATAAAATTAGTACCTTCTGATTTTCTAAGCATAGTTCAGATGTGACACAAGGCCGAAAGTATGGGGTAACCTGTGATAGTCGGTATCACTACTCAGTCGTAATAGATCAAGCGAGACAAGCTCGCTGACCATTAAAACACGTCGACGTACCCGTGATTATCGCTTAGAAATTTCTTGGGTATATGATCGAAAGTATGGAACATCCCGTTAGGATTTAACTCTCTACTCAGTCGTAAGTGTTCTACTACCTTCTTTTATGTCGTCTTCTTTTAGTACCTAGACAATCATGGCTCTCCCAACGTCCTATCATTTGGAGTAGGAAGAAATCTGAATTCATTTATGTAAGTTCGTAAGGTAGTCATTCTTGCTCTTAGAATCTCCTGTGAGTGTCAAATTATCTAAGCCTTCTTTCCCCTTTAAATATTTCAGCAGTTTCTGATTCTAAGTATAAGATATATTTAATACTGTTCACCGAGTGCTAGACTCAAGCGCTACTCAAGGTAGATGGTTATTGAATGATGTTACATGTGTGTAAGAAGAAGAGTTAAGTGCGATTTATGGTGTTATGTAAGAAATATAAGATTTAACCCTAGACTAGAAGAGGGTAACATTTTAGTGATGGGGAAAGCATCCTCTCTGTGGTATGTATCACAAAGCATTAACTCTTAGAAAGAACCTTTGAGAATGAAACTTCCTCCTTACTAATGGAATATGAAGAAAACACGGATGATTCATCCCTGTGTAAGCGGTATGGTGGATCTTAGCTACAAAAATCAGAACTGGTGGAACAAAGAATTTAGATGGTCAAAACATTTGTCATGAATATAGCAATAGAGTAGTGAAAGGAATGTGACTTTTCGACGGAGGTTAGCGGTTCTAGGATGGAAAATGATTCATCACCCACAAGGCCGTTAAAACGCTTTTGAACTCTATAAAGATAGGCAAGCCTAGATATGGCACCAATACTCTATTTTTCTCTGATCTGGCATTTGTAAATACAGGGTATATTTCTGAAGCTCCAATTCGGGTCTTGGGCGAGCTTATGTCTCAATATGATTCCATTTTCAAAATATTTCCATTTTATTTAAAACTTCCTCGTTATTTATGGGCTCTGTCTTTGGTATTTTCTGCATTCTTTTGCGGAACCACATATCTGTTTTCTTCAGTCTTATCTTCATCTGTTTGGAAATTGTCCATATAGGAGTATTGATATCGGCACCATTTTCTATATGTCTGTTAACTCAAGTGTTTTCCTCGTTAGTAATAAAATTGTCCAGAATTCTCTGTCACTTAAGAGGGTTGACATTACATACTAATTCAGTACTCTTTTCTTTGTTTTTGTGAACTCAAGTCTCTTCTTCATCAGCAAAAGAAAATTGTCTAGCATTCACTGCCAAATAAGAGGATTGATATTACATAGAATTTCAGTGCTCTTTTCTTTGTTTCTGTTGCATAAAGTCGCCTCTTTATCTGTAAGGAAACTGTCTAGCATTCAATGCCTTACAGGAGGATTGATATATAGTATTTCAGTGCGCTTTTCTTTGTTTCTGTTACCCCATGTCCCCTCTTTATCTGTAAGGATACTGTCCAGCATTCTCCTCTATACAGGAGGATTGTTATTACATAGCACTTCTGCATTCTTCTTTTTATGTCGAGCAAAATTTTACCTCTTTGTAAATATTTTGCTTGGCATTTGGAATATATTTTTCGCTATTCCAATTTCCTTTCCGATTTTTCTATGTCACTTTTTCCATCCTGTTATAAACACTTTTCAGCTATTTAAGTTTCTGTACTTTTTTTTTTTATTCTGACATCTCCCATCCGTAATTCGCATCTTGGGAAATTTATTACAGTATGATAAAAAAAAAAACAATCACAGTATTTCTTTTTTAAACTTTTACACCCCAAACAAGGCGGGAGTTCCACCAGCACGCAAGGGATTACAGAAAGTGAGTGCAAAAATAAAGAGGCGTGAAAGAGAATATGATGAAGAGAAGGACGGGGAATAGATCAAGGCATCTGGAGATGTCGCTTGACATTGCATTTGAATAGTTGGAGATTATACCTATCAGAGAAGCAAGTAAGAGTTCCACAGTATGGAAGTGCGAGACATGAAGCTATTGGTTTAGAAGAGACGGCTACATTTATCCGTTTCGACAGTAAAAAGGTGGGACTGAGATGGCGACCTAGAGGCACGTTTAAATTCATGCAATTTGGAAACTAGCGAAAGTAGCTCGTCGGAGCAGTTACCGTGAAAGTTGAAGTAATGGGTCTGGTTCAAAAGCCTGTCTGAAGTGTGTGTGTGTGTGCTCTATGGTAGGCGCATGAAACTATATTGATGTACGTTTCTCTGATTATGATTGGGAGGATTTATGTATGACAGGTAAAGCTGTAAATAGCAAGACTCCTGTCAGATTTATAAAACACTGATCCTATAGGCGAAATAATGATAACTAATCCGTTGATTTTCAGACGAGTTCCATATATTTTTAATAATCCATTTTATCTGTGTAGCATTTATTTGAGGAATTTCTTTATTTCCTAATCGGGTTTTTAAACTCTGTATTTCTGCGAAGTCGGCCGGTTGTTAAATTTCACCTGGCGAATGAAAGTTTACATGGAATGGTATAATAAAATAGACAGGAAAAAGCGACGTTTTCGAATTGAAATGTTCTTTCAGCCAAAAGTCATTTCACTAATGGAATTCATTATTTACGATACCGTTCCTCTAGATTCTGAAAACCGTCTTCAACTCTTGCTTTTCAACCGTTAAAACATTTTTTTTTTTTAAAACGAAATATTTATGATTTTAATATAATAATCAGTTGACGTTGTGCAGTAAATGGAAACAGAACATGAAAACTAATGTTTTGTTTCAAGTGTTTACAGTTTCAATATTACAAAAGCACCAGCTATCCACGGAATCGATCGCGTGTTGTGGCATCATTTATCCGCGATTGACTCAATTTGAAAATCTTTCGAGCTCTGGAGAATATAGTTCTAAGGTTTAAACGATAGGCAAATAACAGATATGTACATGACGTAAAGTTTTTAATGATCACTGACTATATTTTATTATTCCACCTCCCAAAACAAGGCGATAGAGCCACTGAGACAGAAGCCGGTTACTGAGAGTGACACAGACTGAGAAAACCTTAATGAGGAGAAAGTACAAAAGGTTTCGTTTGGGGAGACAGTTGGACGATTGACGCTGTATTTAATTTTTTGAAGATTGTAGTTAACAAGAAAACTAGAAAATGAAAGAGTGTTCCACAGGCAAGTAGTTGATTGATTGATTTCGTTTAACGGTACACCAACAGCTTATGGGTCATTTAATACCGACATTTGATTTTCTTTCGAGCTGTGAAGTAATAAAATACTATTCTGCATTCACAATTGAATAAATAAAAATAAATGGTAGATTAGCATTTGTGCATATACATGTTTGTTGAGGTTAACGTTTATTTTGTTTTACGGCATATCAATACATCAATGGGGTATATAATGCCGTCAAGATGTTTAGGATAGGTCCATATGAATAGAATGTGTATTCTTTTTAAAAAAAACAGTTTGTTG